>LKBB01000353.1:7146-17964 GCA_001513885.1 Thielaviopsis musarum
CACCCCTGGGGCCTGCAAAAGAAATATTCACTTATGCTACTACGCCACAACTTGTACTATAATCCTTTTTTTTTTTTCCTCTTTCCTCTATTTCCTGTCTAAACGCCGTTTACTTGCCCGAATCCTCCTTCAGCGACACAATCTGGTTCAGCACCAGCTTCTCCTCGGTCGAATCCTTGTCCAGCGCAAAGTACGCCACGCGCATGCCCTGGAACCGCACAGTCTCGGGCGCCGCCTCAGCACCCTCCTCCTTCTTCTCGCCCTCGGTTGCCGGCCACGGCGCCCGCTTCCGCACCTCGGAAATGCCCGACTCCAGTAGCGCATTGGGCCACACCGTCTCGCTGTCGGGATTAATGTCGCTCAGGTAGCCCTCCTTGAGCGTCATGGGGTCGTCGCTCTTGAACAGCTGTTTGTAGATGCGCACCTCGGTGGGACGCGCGCCCACGCTGCTGACCCACTGGATGTACGTCTTGGGCTTCTTGCCCTCACGGTCAAACACGGCCCGAATCTCCGTGACCTTGCCCGTGGCCTCGTCCTTGGTGTACGACACCGCCTTGACGGGGAACGGCAGCTGAAGCAGACCAACGCTCTTGTTGGGCGCCAGACGGAAGTAGCCCTTGCTGTCCTCCTCGCGGAAATCGCTGCGGTCAATGTACACTGTCTTGCCGAGCGTGACCTTGTGCGAGCCCATCTTGGGGTCCTTGGGCGAGAACGGCAGCTCAATCTCCGTGTTCTCGTACTCGCCAATGTCCTCAATGACCAGCGGCACAGGGTCCAGCACCAGCATCAGACGGGGGACAGTGGTCTCGAGGTACTTGCGCACAGCCTGCTCAAAGCGCGCAATCTGGATAACACTCTTGGCCGTAGTCACGCCCAGCTCGTTGATGAATGACAGGATAGCACCGGGAGGGACACCGCGGCGACGGATGGCAATCAACGTGTACAGGCGGGGGTCATCCCAGCCACGGACATAGTTCTGCTCGACTAGCGTACGCAGAGCACGCTTGCTCATGACCGTACCAGCAACGTTCAGACGGCCGTATTCGCGCTGCATGGGCTCGTAGACGCCCAGACTCGAGTTGAGCCACTCATAGCTCTCGCGCGACAGCACAAACTCGGTGGTGCACAGCGAGTGGGTAATGTTCTCGAAGCTGTCGCAGAGACAGTGCGTAAAGTCGTAGGTGGGGTAGATCTTCCACGCGTCACCGGTGCGCACATGGTGCGTCTGGTTCTTGGGGATACGGTACGCAGCCAGATCCCACATCTGGGGGTTGTTGTTGACAATGTCCTGCTTCATGCGCAGGAACGCCGTCTGCGGCGCGTACTTGCCGTCGCGCATGTCGCGGAACTTGGCCAGGTTGGTGGCCTTGTCGGTCTCGGCGTGCTCGCAGCGGGTACGGGGGATCGAGCCGTTTTCACCACCACGCTGGATCTTGATGGACGCAGCGTCACAGTGGCACACGTAGGCCTTTTCGAGATCAATCAACTTCTCAGCGAGGTCGTACAGCTTCTGAAAGTTGTCGCTAGAGTAGGTAATGGCGGCGGGCTTGAAACCTACAAGGCGTTAGTCAAAGCATGGTCCTACGCACGGTACGGTACAAACAAGAGAGACGCACCCAGCCACGAGATCATCTCTTCGATAGCGGTAAAGTACTTTTCCTCTTCGGCATCGGGGTTCGTGTCGTCAAAGCTAGTCCTTGTCAGTACCATCCCGGTGTCGGTGTCGTCATAATCACGTGCGCAAAGCATACCGCAGAATCTAGACCCAATTAGCATGTTATTGTCTTATGGATGTATGCAAACTCACCGTCTTGCCGCCGTGGTAGCGCGCAAAGCCAAAGTTGATGGCAATGGCCTTGGCGTGGCCCAGATGCAGGTAGCCGTTGGGCTCCGGGGGGAAACGCGTAATCACGGGCTTCATCGGGCGGATGTTGAACACATCAGCCAGAAAGCCCTGCTTGAACATGGCATCGGGATCCAGCGGCGTGTCAGCCTCAGCCTCCTTCTTGACCGGCTTGGGCTTATCAGCCGCAGGCTTCTTCTCCGTCTCGGCCTTGGCCTTGTGCTGGGCCGCCGCAGCCTTCTTGGCGCGCTTCTGAGTGCGCTTCTTCAGCTCGTTCTTGGACACCATCTCGCCCGTCTCCTCGTCAAGGACCAGCTTGGCGACGGCAGCGGTGGCCTCGGCCACGGCCGCATCGGCAGTGGGGGCAGTCGGGTCGGACATGGTAGGAAGTTAGGGGGTAGATTGTGGTGGGTGAGTATGTGGGGTGGTGAAGTGAGGCTGGATATGAACTTGGTGATGATAAAAAAAATATAGGATTAAGCACAGCAAACAAAGCGGAGGCGTATTGACAAACCAAAGAGTGGAGCAATCTGGACGGGTGCAATAAAGAACTGGGTCTCTAAGTGAAATGGGAGATTTAAGCGCAGTGCAGGCAGTAGTAGCTCTGTCGATGTTTTTATCAATGCCCACAACTTATCGGGTATCGACTGTATCGAATCGGTCAAGCCAATCACACCAAACTTGTGTTTTCTCTTTTTTTTCTCAATCTCCCTTTTTTTTGCAGTCAGTTGTCGTCTATCTTTGGGTCAAAGACCAGCAAGTATTTGGCTCTGGTTACGCATGGCGGGGTGAGTCACTTCCATATTGGGTACTACTACTTGTACAGCCCCTCCGTTGATAAGCGATAAGAAACGACGTCATGTGACAGCTTGTGGCAGCTGGCTCATGGCTGGCAACGTGCGATACAAAGCTCTCAGGAATGTTTTTTTGACTAGCCAGCGAAGTTTCATCACGAACTCAAGGTTCCATTACTATACTGGCCAGTATAACCTACTCCCGCGCGGATTCGACCCAGGGTTATTAGAAGATATTAGGGTTGGTTTAAGCTGAGCCTCATTTGTTCCCTCTTTTCTCAGACAGCCGGTACGCACTATATCCGACGGCAGGCTATGCAGTATCAGGAACTTGACGTCTGTATTGGTGGTTTTGACAGGAACATGACATTATTCCGCAGTTCCTCCTCGGAATAAGTGACATGAAATTTGGATGCCGAAAAGCACAGTTGCACAACCGGGTTAACAGAGGCCCAAATTGAAGCCAAAAAGGGGCACATGGGGAACATTGGTAAATGGCCCGAGCGGAGAGTTGGACAACATAAAACTTTCTTTGACGTCTGAATAACTGACGGAGTGCGGATTGGACTAGACAAGGAAAAGTGATTTATACGGAGACTTGTTTCGTGACTACTAATACTACGGAGTAGTAGTACTTGTACACTAAATCAATGTCTAGCAGCGTCTTAATGCCTCTGCTCTGGCGGCTCTAGCCGAGTCTAAACACAAAGTTACAAGTGCGCTAACTTGTAGTACTCCATAGTGCATTACCTTTGTCCACGCAAGCTCATCTTAAGATATGAGAGAATGTGACAGGGGAGCCGGAATAAGCCTGCATCGAAAACTTTCCAAAAACCACTGCAGAACAAAAGGCCATCAGAAACTTGCCGTCAAAGTTGCTGATCAAAACCAGGGTTCTATACAAAAGAATCTTGGATTATCAGATGCTCATGCAGTGCTCCATACACTTGGCGACGGCGAGAAAGTGCATTTTCCGGTAAATGCATGCTGCAACAGAAGAAGTAAGGGGGCTTCTTGGAACAACATCAAATAGAAAGCTGCAGCGTTCATCCAGCATTATTTCGCCTATTACAGACCAAAAGAATCGATATACACATGGCAGAACATATAGATCAAAGTCACAATGCCCAAGAAACTCACGGGGAATATCGTACGCCGTACAAGTAGACAAGGAGGTGAACAGAAGAAAAAAAAACCGCTATAGATTGTTGTCTTTGTGAGACTGACAGGTACAACAAACACAAATGCTTATTAGTCTCACGGCCTGGAACAGCAGAGTAGCCCTCACCGTCCTGGAGCGCAAACATTGAGAGCTCCGACTTGAGGCTTTTTCTAAAACACACCCGGCAACACGTACGCATATGCACACATCATATTTTCCCTCAACTTGGGGCATAATGCCACATAGAAAGGGTGCCAAGACTTCTGTAATCCTACCAACTGCATGAGCAAACAAGGTGTACAAGAGAATAAGAAGAGAGAAAAAACCAAACCCACAATCGCTGCGTCCGCTTTTATGCGTCTTGGAAGGGCTCTTTGTATTGGCTCACACTGGTGCGCTTATCTCACTAGGCTATTATATTCCTCGTTCCGACTGCCTTTTGTATCCTATCTTCTAGTAAGTACAACGACTTGGCCGTATAACCTCGGAGCATTAAGTCGTGTTCCAACCAAGAGGGTGGGATGCTATCGCCCAAAGAGTGCACGCAGAGGCACGCGAGATTTATCTCCAGCGGGGGGGAGCACGGCACCCTCCAGCCTTTTGATCGAATGCCAAGACTTGAGGCTACAGGCCACTTGATAACAACCTCTTCTTGTCTAAAGTCCACGGGTTAAGCCCGAGGTTAGTCAGGGTCGATCTATTGTCTTTCCATCATCACCATTGATCCAGACGCAAGTAGAAAAGAAAATGAAGAATATCAGGAGGGAAGTAAAATACTGAAATTGATATCGGAATGTTTTGTAAGGTAAGGGAAACGAACAAAACCGAATGAAAGACAGGATGAGCCTCGTTACTTAAGTATGTAGCTTTTTTAAGTATGTAGCTTTGTTAGTGCTATGCTTCGTGACCCGCTTTACTGCCATCGCATAGCAGTTTTGGGGTTTTTTTTCCCCTGGGATCTTTCCCCATGAATGAGCAGAGCGCTTTTCCGGGGAATCGCAGGCTTACGTGCGTGTTCGGCGCATGCAAATCAAATGAAAACATGAATTTAACCATGATGGTTTATTTACGTTCTCCTCAATCCGGATTTTTGTCTTGTTCCTTTTCTTTTTTCTCAGTTGTTCTTTTTTCTCAGTTGTTCTTTTTTCTCAGTTGTTCTTTTTTTCTCATTTGTTCTTTTTTCTCAGTTGCTCTTTTTTCTTTAGTCGTTCTTTTTCTTTTCCTTTTTAATTTTGTTGAAAATATTGCCTTCTCTCGCTCCTTCCATTTGACCAAAAACACCTACCCTGTCCATCACCACCATTGACGGGAAACGCCAGACAAAAAGAGAAGCAACTGCCCAGATACCACATTTACATAAAAAAAAAACCCCCCTTCTCCGGTCTCACATACAACTCAAGCCCTCTAGTCCAATCACGATCGATACATCTTGTCCCCAGACGCAAGGACGTATTTCTACGCCGGAAACTGCTCCTACCGCTTGTCACCCACAAGCCGCGCCTGCCGCGCAACAGGCGATATTACGTCTTGGCATTTCTCGCCATGCTCTGTGTTTATATTGGTCACCTTCCTTGTGAGAACCTTTAGCAAAGAAAATCTTTTTCTCTTCTTTTTTTACTCTTTATATTTTTTTTTCTTTGTCATCACCATCTTTTTTTTTCGCTCGTTTTTCATCTGCAGCTTGGTCAATTTTTATACCAATTTCATCGGTCATTACATTCTTCTCGGTACCATCAAGGCCGCCCTTCTCATCTTTCCTAATCATATTAATCATTGTTTTCTCCTTTTTGGCTCTTATACGCCCGTCAGAGTTGCCACTCAATAGCCGCCGCTTATTTTTTTTTTTTTTTTTTTTTTTTTGCTGTGCTTGCTGGTGGATCGTCGGCACAATAATTTCCCCATCTATCATGAATAGTCTTCAGTGCGTCGCTCCGCTGAACCGCAGGAAGCGACGCAACCTGGCGGTTGCCATGGTATTGACGCTGGCTGTTATGCTGTATACTACCAGTCAGCTATTCAACAGTGTTGTTATCACCGACATTTTTGTGCCCACCATTGACAACTTGGGCACCATCGAAGCCGTCGTTACTAAACCTGGCACAGACGATGGCGAGGGCAAGCAACGACCTGATGGCGATCCGAATGTGAATAACAGCAATCAGGTAACGGCCAGCACGCCGATGCTTTTCGGGACCGGTGCCCGCCCCAAGTTCTCGGGCGCCGGTGAGACCCCTTTAATCCAAGAGATTGACCACGCCCTGATTCCGACCGTCGAGAACAAGCGCCGTATTCTCATTGTCGGTGACGTTCGCGGCATGAAGAAGCCGCTGGAACGCCTGCTTGCCAAGGCCAACTACCAGCCCGCCACCGACCACATCGTCTTTCTCGGGAACCTTATTGGCCAGGGCCCCAACAGCCCCGAGCTACTGGACTTTGCCATTGGCCAAAGAGCCACCATGTTGCGCGCCGACATGGAAGACCGTGTAATCCTCGCCAGCCAGTCGTACATTGACCTCGTCGCCAACAGCATGCCGCCTATTCTCGAAAGCTCTGAAAATACCACGCTACGCGCCCCCGGTAGTGACGACGAAGATAGTCTAGAACAGCAGCACTTTGCCCACGGCGACCACACCGAGCGCTCACTGGCCTCTTCGATGACTGAGGAGCACCTGGCCCACCTGGCCAGACTCCCTGCCATTCTGCGCGTGCCCATGCCCTCGGGCGCACCCTCCCTGGCCGTTGTCCACGGCGGCCTGGTCCCCGGCGTGCCGCTCTCGCAGCAGGACCCCAATGTGGTCATGTCCCTACGCGGCATCCAGTACCCGCGCGATCTCGCGCGCCAAGCCGACGCCATCGAAACCATTGACGGGCTCGTGCGCGAATTGGCTGAAGCCGAGCACCCGCGCCAGGTCAACCGCAAGACATGGGAGAAGATGGTGCGCGAGGAATTCGCCAAGATCACGCGCCCAAGCGACCGCGACATGGTTGTCCCGACCGACTTTGAAGAAACACACGACTCGGACACGACGGACCCGTGGGCCGACGTGTGGAATGCGCGCGTCGAACAGTTTGCGCCCGACGACCGCTACATGGTGGTGTATGGCCATGGATCGGGCAAGGGCCTGGGCCAGGGCAAGTGGACCGTCAGCGTGGACATGGGCTGTGCGAATGGCGGCGATTTGGCGCTGGTGGCCGTGTCAATGACGGAGCAGGGTATGAAGCGCGAAATCAAGTCGACGGCCTGCGGGTGGTGGTAAACAAGCCAGCTGCTTACTTGCTTGCCACATTTCTCTCATTCATTTGTTTTCTGCTTTTGCTCTTGTTGCTTTTTTTATATTGCCGTTAGAAAAGCACTCGTGTCTGTTTCCCAGGTTGTTGTTGTTGTTGTTGTTGTTACTTTCATGATACACCGGTGGCGTTCTTCATTTTTTTTTCTTTTGTTTTGTTTTTCTCAAGTTATTGATTCTCCTTGTCAAAACTTCTTAGGTTGGCGTTTTGGGGGGGGGGCCTGTGCACCGATATATTGGTGGCCATTGTTGTATATACTCACTCGTACTAACTGCTAGTACTACTACTTTTTCAGAAACCAAATATCAATACCATCACATTTACTCTTCTTATGGTACACAGAAAATGTAGAGGGAATCATTAAATTTATATTTACTTCATGACATGTCAATAGTTTCATAACCTCCTCTCGCCTTACTTCAGCAGCCCCCACAAAAGTCATGCGTCTAAACAGATTTAAGCAGACAGCTTGGCCTCAATCAGACCCTTCAGCACGATACCGTCAGCAGCAAACTTGCTGATACCCTCACGCAGCTTCTCAACAGCCATCTGCTCCTCGTTGAAGAAGAAGCGGAAGTCGGCCTCGTTGTTGATGTACGTCTTCTTCTCAATGTCCAGCGAAGTGGCGGCGGCAGCGTTCAGCTTCTGGGGCACGGGCTCAGTGGAGTTGTGCAGCTCCTCCAGCAGCGAGGGGGCAATGGTCAGGTAGTCGCAGCCAGCCAGCTCGGTGATCTCGCCAGTGTTGCGGAACGAGGCACCCATGACAATGGTCTTGTAACCGTACTTCTTGTAGTAGTCGAAGATCTTCTTGACCGAGGCGACACCGGGGTCCTCCTCCTTGGAGTACTCCTTCTTGTTGGCGGCCTTGAACCAATCCAGAATACGGCCAACGAAGGGAGAGATCAGGAAGGCACCAGCCTCGGCGGCGGCAATGGCCTGGACAGTGGAGAACATCAGGGTCAGGTTGCAGTTAATGCCGTGGTCGCGCTGCAGGATCTCGGCAGCCTTGATACCCTCCCAGGTCGAAGCCAGCTTAATCAGAACACGGTCCTTGGAAACGCCCTTCTTCTCGTACAGCTATATGGTTGTTAGTACTAATGTCGGTATTTGTCATGTTTTGTAGAGAAACGCACAGAAATGATCTTCAGGGCCTTGTCGACCGAGGACTTGACGTCAAAGGACAGGCGGGCATCGACCTCAGTCGAGACCTTGCCGGGGATAATCTCCAGAATCTTGGAGCCGAACTCAACCAGCAGGTGGTCAACGGCAGCCTCGATCTGGGCCTCCTTGTCACCACCCTCAGTCTTGGCGGTAGCGACGGCGGCGTCAATCAGAGCCTCGTACTCGGGCTTCTTGGAGGCAGCCAGAATCAGCGAAGGGTTGGTGGTGGCGTCCTGGGGCTTGTACTTGCCAATGGCTGTACGTATGGTTAGTATCGGAGTTGTAGTATTACGGCGGGATCGATCGATTGGGCGGTACTAACAGGCAAAGTCACCGGAGTCGCAGACAACGACCTACAAGAGAAGCTGGTCAGTAAGGTAACAAAGACTTGAGGCGGTTATGACTTGGGCAGTTGTGGGCTTGAAAAGAGCCACAGGGCTAGTGGCCGTCTCTAACGCGACGTCATAATTATGCGCAGCCTTGCAATCGACCAAGCTCAGCCTTTCGGCGCCATTCAACTCCAATGCAATTACAGCCTTGCGGCAGGCTTTTGATTTTGTGAGGCGCAGATCTGGCCGACGGCAGGACCAAAGTAAACCAAGCCAGCCAAGCAAACCAAGCCAGCCAAGCAGCGCAATCGGAGCCGGAATTGAGGGGCGGGGTATCTAAGCAGGACCAGCCCAGGGAGCAAGAAAGAAGAAGCGTCGCTTTATAGAAGGTTGACAAGCAAACTCCGGCCATTGCAGCGGAAGCGATAGTAGTCAACCAGTGCAATTACGGCGGAAGAGACGGCAACAAGGAAAAAAAAAAATAAAGACAAAATTAGCAGGACAAAATTAAAGACTCACAGTGCCGGAGGCCTTAAGCTGGTCGAGAGAGGAAGCCATTGTGTAAGATGTAGAAGACAGTTTGAAAGATGTTTAACGGATATGAAATCCAAGAGTTGTATGAAGAAAAAAAAAAAAAAAGAAGAGAAAAAAAAAAGAAGAGAAAAAAAAAAGAAGAGAAAAAAAGGAAGACGCAAGTTAGAATAGAAGGCGGGAGGATGACTTGATTATAAACACTGGCTGACTCTACTGCGTAAACATTGGAAATCCAACCTGCATGGCAAAGTAGAGCAAAGCGGCGCCGGCCGGCAGTTACTATACTGGGCACATACTTACTTTACTAGTAGTACTACGTATACTGAGCACATACTCCGTACTTGTATACAACCCAGTAAAGAAATAAATGCTGGTGTATAAAGCTAAAACACTAAGCAACTAAAACGTAACGCCAGCAAGGCCCAGCTAAAACGGAGGCTGTTTGGGTTTTGGCGGAGCACGAGGAATTCCATTATGCTGATCTTGAGATCAAGGGCAACTTTGGCTTTGTTGGGCTTGGCTTTCTTTACTGCTGGGTTTAGTATCAGACAAACATAACCAATGGCTAAATGCAACTAGAAATGAAATGATCAGATTGGCCTTTCCACAAAGTGAAGTTCTTGTTGCTGGAAGAAGAGCTTGGGCTGGCCAAACTCAGGGGAGCTGCTTCCTTCATTGCTGTGGCTGTGATCCTTCTCAGCACGGAGCGACAAGCCGAAGCGCAGCGAGGCACAGACTTTGACACCAGTTACTTATAGGGTACAGTAGTTCTGCGCAACTACAGCTCTGCATTTGTAGTACATTGTACGCTTCTCTATCCGCAGTCGAGCTTTTACTGGTCAAAGTCAACAACAGAATGCATAAAAGAGGAAGAAGCCATGACGCAAAACCAAAAATCCCGCTCCGTTCTGCGGAGGCGGCGGCGACCAACATTGAGGCGAGGCGAGGCGAGGAGTACGTCAAACACTTCTTGTGCGTCTAAGCTGTATTGTTACCTACCCAGTTCCGGGGGAGAGCAGCAACAGAAGACGAGGGGGGGAAGAGCAGCAACAGAAGACGATGAGGGAAAAAGGGCCACCCGCCTTTCGTGGTGCACGTGGTCGGACTTTCCCTGCTTGGATGGCCAGAACCAACCTTCATCACTTTGGCCGACGATGTGCCAAGCCCAAGCAGAGCGAAAAAAATAAAATAAAAAAATAAAAAAGGGCCCGGAATACCCATAAGTTATAGGCTATTACAGGTCACTTTCAGCTAGCAAGTAAGAGGCAGAACCGTCGTCGCCTTGTTTGTTGGGAAATACCCACTGAAATATGGCTCCGCTTCTTTCTTCCAGCCATCTTGCTTCAAGTAAGCGGCTGTTTTCATTATGCTCTTGTTACTCTCTCCCCCCCCCCCTTTTACCCAGCAAAACAAGCGGATAAAGTCCCCATTTCATTCCACGGATCCCCTTGGTGAAAGAGCCGCCAAATAGCCCGTGAAATGAAATGTTCCGCCCTTCCTTGGGCCAAGTCAAATTCACTCGTTGAAAGCCCGCCATTCACGATATTGAATCTTCAAAATCCCCTCCCCCCACTTTTCTCCTTTCAACTTGTTAAAACCCAAGCCAAGTTTCTTCCAGATTCTATCAACAAAGCGCTCTTAGGCTTCTCTCGTTTTGTCGGAAAATTAAGTGGAGATAGTCCTCCCTCCCTCCCTCCCTCCCTCCCC
>LKBB01000354.1:0-17952 GCA_001513885.1 Thielaviopsis musarum
CCCCCCCCGTCACCTTTCATATCACTATTCCAAGCCTAGTGCTAAAGTTGCAAAACAAAACATCATTGGTAACGCTTTTCATGTCTTGTCCTTCGTTTGCAGTACTTTGCCGTCTCGCTTCTGCTAGTGTAATTGATAAGTCTTTTTGGCAACAGCTTGGCCCCTTGTCATTTTACTTCCTCAAGTTTTTTATATTACGATTCCTTCTTCACCTGATAACAACTCCCACTAGATCTGCTGTACGTCAGCCGAGGCCATATCCGGAACACTGATCATGGTTCTCTGTATTAAGATGGCGTTGCACTGTTACTTTTCTACGCTTGACGGCACTTGAGTGGAAAAGAATTTTCATTTTGCCCTGCTCGCTTCGTCCATTGATGTGTACGGAGTAGGTTTAAGCATTAACCCTGTTCACGTCCCGTTTTAGGGTTGTCTTTGGTAACTAATGTCTTCATCAGCCTGTCATGTCACGCCGCGGCGTCTTATTTATTTTTCTCTCCATTTCAGGCCTGTTCAATCTTGATGGATAACACGACAGACAACGGCTGTTTCTGCATGTGGCGTCACTCCGGATCTGCCCGCAAACATATTGCCCCAGAGTACATAGCAGCCAACTAACAGTGCGTAGGGCATGAATTTTGCTAATCTCGTTAGCCCGTTGTTTACACAAGCTTCTCTGGCTTATGCGTCACTGCACCAGCCTGACAAGCCAACGTTGGGTCAAAAGGACGTGACCAATCTAGCGCTGCTGAGCTCTTCCCTTGTTCGGTTCATACTTACTTACCTGTACCAGCACAAGGAGCAAAAGCCAAGATGGGCTCGCGTGATGGCAGCAGCTTCTGTTTTTGGCACTGGGTTTCTATCTGTCTTGCTGAGCTTCTCGAAAGGCAACACAAAGGTGAGACGCAGAGCGCTGGAGCCCTTTAGTTATCCCTCTAGTGATCCCACTTTGATAACAGCCGATTGTTTAACTCCGTCCATCGCTTCAAAGTGCGGTCGCATCGATTGGGCTATTTTTGAGAGCTGAGAACACAATGCCGTAGAAAAAAAAAAGCCAAAGATCTATGTATTTCTTTTCTCGTAGCCTGGCAGTTAGTTAATGATGGGCTACTACTACTACTACTACTACTACTACTACTACTACTACTACTACTACTCGTGCCTGCCCCACTTATCCTCTCTAGATCTTGCAGCGTGTGATGAGCACGCACAGCCATGAGTGAACAGACTGTAAAGTGGCTCCAGCGTTTTCTTCTTAGCTATTATGGTTGTCTTCTAGACGGGCTATCCAGGCACACGAAACAAGATCGACACACTGCAAGCACTAAAAGGAGAAGTTGGGGTTGAATTGAATTCTCCGGTGCAATTGCTAGTGCTGCTACTAGTAGTTAGCATTAGCAGGATTTCTTAGAAGCGGACTTAGTCGTAGACAAACCGGTTATTTTTGGAGGTTAGGTTACAGACTTCATATCGTGACTTTTGCCCGTTGATTGATGGTGGGGTGCGCCTTACAAGGACGCCTCATTCTCAAATTATGCTGCTAAGCATACATATTAGTAAAATGTATCAGCATACCACTAATAAATAGCACGCATTGTCTGCCGGTATATTACCATCCTCAGCTGCGTATTTTTGGTGCACGGCAGTCTCATGTGGCCAGTTCTGTTTTTATATATCTACTTGCACTACTGTGCACATCGCTCTCACATAGCTGTACTACTACTCAGTTGGGTGGTATAAGGTGGAAATATCTTGTCTCAGCCGTAGAAAGGAAACAAAGAGGTAATGCGTGGGAAAACCACAACCAAAATCAAGGTCTCAGACGGAAAAAAAAAAAAAAAAAAAAAAAAAAAAAAAAAAAAAGAAGAAAAAAAAAGACGAGTCCCTGTACAAGATATTCGGCCTCGGAATGTGCTGAGTTCCTGGTTAACAAACTGACACCAAGATCATACAACACCCGCATATCGCTCGCACATGGTGTTCCGTTGGTGTCCTTCCACAGAACACCCTCAGCTCTGTTACTCGGGTCGATGATGCGGCACAACGGCTGACAGAAACAAACCTTCAAATGTTTCCTTGGCCAACAAATCGGCTTGTTCATCTTCAACTTCGTACACAGCCAGCACGAATAAACCGCCGATCTCAGTAATACTTGCTTCGTAGTCAACTCTTACCGACCAAAGTTGTTCTCTCATTTTAACGCCCTGGCAACTTTCATAAAAATCACTCTCAACTAACCTCAATTCTGCAGGAGATCGACCAATTCATCGTCCTATCATTCAAAGGAACACGGACTTCAACTCTGCTTGACAAAAGCCCTTTTTCACGGGCCGCCACAGAAAAAAAAATAAAAATAAAATACAAAAAGACATAATTCACAAGGGGCCAAGCCAAATGTCGGAGGCAGAACAGACAAAGATCTTTGGACGTTGATCCGATGTTTCGAGCTTATGCGCCACTCCAAAGGTGAGTGATATTGACTTCTGGGCCTGCTGGAATTAAATACGCGTCAATCAGTTCCCAATTTGAGAAGCTGTACACATAGCACACATGTTAAAGCGTGAACATGAAAGAACCATGTGTAAGTTTCAATACCTGTGATAATGCCGGGCTATATGCTGCGGAAACTTGCTTGCTTCGATGGAGTCCTTTTGTTCATCTGATTTCACACCGTTGTTTATGCAAAGAGTAAGAAAATGGTATATAGTAATAGTATTATAATGCTGTTTGTCTATGATATTCGCATGAATTCAACCTCCCTTAATGGGAAAATATAATATCTTAATCCCCTATTTTTAGTCTCATAATCCGCGCACACCCTAACCCTATTGATGGCCACCACCCTGGTTCTGGTTTTGATTTTGCGCAAATGCCGATGCTTGCGCCAGGAACGCCATAAAGGCAGGATTAGCCATGGCAGCCACCAGTGTCGGGTTAACCTGAGGCTGTTGCTGGCCCTGTCCGGGATTCAAAGCTGGCTGCTGGTGCTGGTGCTGGTGTTGATGCTGCTGCTGCTGCTGCGGCTGCTGATTCTGGTGCTGCTGGTGCTGATGCTGCTGATGCTGGTGCTGCGGCTGCTGATTCTGGTGCTGCTGGTGCTGATGCTGCTGATGCTGGTGCTGCGGCTGCTGATTCTGGTGCTGCTGGTGCTGCTGGTGCTGGTGCTGATGCTGGTGCTGGTGCTGGTGCTGGTGCTGCGGCTGAGCCTGCTGGGGCAGGACAAGCCCAGGAATCATAGGAATCTGCCCATTAACAAGGGCTGCAGCTGCAGCGGCAACATTAAACTGGGGAAGAGGAGGGATGGACGCCGGGTTGGCGTTGGGCGGCGGCGGAACCGGGAACGGCAAGAATGAACCGCCGTTAGCAAAGGGCAAAGGAGGCTGCTGAGATACCGTAGGCACATTGCTCGGTGTCGGTTGAGGGGCATAGTATGATCCCGAGGCCGTCGGCTGTGGCATTTGCTGTGGAGGCTGCGGCTGGTACTGGGGGGTGTACTGAGGTTGTGTCTGGTTTTGCGCCTGGGACTGGTAACTCTGACTGTGTGATTGCTGCGAGTAATTGTTGTGGCTGTTGCTGTTGTTGTTGTTGTTGCTGCTGCTGCTGTTGTTGTTGTCATCCCAAGACGGGTGGGAGTTGCGCGAGTCACGAGCATCGCGCGAGTCGCCGTGGGTGTAATTGCCGCCACGGCCGCCGCGGGAGTTGAATCCACCACGACCACCACCACGACCACCACGGCCGCGACCTGAGTTGCCGCCTTGGTAGCCTCCGCTGCTGCTTCCCGGATCACGGTACTTGGGCTCTTCGCTCTGGCGATTGTCGTTGTAGTTGGACTGAGTCTGGCCAGTGCCAAAGCCGGGAGGACGCGTCAAGCGACGGTACGAGCCTTCGTCGTAGTTGAGACCACCCGAAGACGAGGCTTTGGGCTTGTCATCATAGTTCAGGCCGCCTACGGACTCTTCGCGCTTTACTTCGTTGCGCAGCCCAGAACGGGGCGCATCGCCAGTAGCAGGCGGCTTGCCGTTCTTCTCACGACGCTTCTGCTTCTTCATGCGCTTGTACTCGGCCTCCTTCTCATCGTCTGAGAACTCCATCTCATCGATGGCAACCTCTTCGTCATGGATGTTAGAAGCGTCTGAGCCCTTCAGGTTCTTCAGGGCCGAGGTAAAGACGTAGTTGGCGTGAGCCACAGAGTAGTACAGCTTGGTGCCAGCTTCCAGACCCAGAGCCGTCATCTCTGCAACGGTTTGAAAGCCCACGAGATACATGGGCTGTTGTACCTTGCCCAGAGGCTCGGCAATAGTGCCGACAACGGTACGATCACCAAAACACAGAATGGATCCAGAGTCAAGGACCTGGTACTCGGCAGGAGTGAAGCCCTTGACAACAACGGTATTCTCGACAATGTGCTCCACCACGCCAAGAGGCTCAATCTTCATCTGCCCAGTAATGACGATATCAGGGCGCGGTGCGTATTGCTCATCGACTTCGTTTTTTGTGCGCATCTGTTTGCCAGCTTTGCCCGAGCTATCGCCTTCGTCGTCTGATTCGCCCTCTGCCTTCATGAGAATACGAGCCGTCTCCTCAATACCGAGAAGCTCGTACTTTTCGTCCTCTGAATCATCGCTATCGCTGTCGCTGGAAGAGTCGGATGAAGACTCGTAAGGGGACGAGTCAGCTTCCCACTCGGGGTGATCGTCTTCGTTGACATCTTCTTGTTGCGCTTCGGGGGCGGCGGGCGCAGTGTTGTGAATTTCGGCGGGCTTAGCGTTGGCATCTTCTGACATTTCCAAGTCATCACTCGTCTTTACAGGCACGAAGATGTCCACGCCCTCAGACTTCACCGCGAGCGTAGAGGTCTCCTGACTTTCAGGCTGGAAAGCACCCACAGAGCTTTCGGCACACAGGTTCAAGGGTGCGTCCTGGTCCTGAAGCTTGATATGTGTCGAGGTTTGAGCGGTAGGTTCGGTGGCGGCTGGAATCCACTCAGTGCCCTGGTTTTCAGACTTGGTAGTAGGGAATTCTTCGAGGGCGGGCATCGGGTCGAAATCATTGAGCATTGCTTCAAGGGCACTGGTGATTGAAGGGCCGGTAGAGGTATCCATCGTTTCAGTCAACTCGGGTACGGACGCAGGGGCAGGCACAGAAGCTGCGGGCTGAGAAATAATATCGTCACCCATCTGAATATCCTCCGACTCGTGAGGAATCGAGGCAACAGCGTCGATAGGCTGGGTAGCGCCGACTTCAGGAACGGCGGACATGCCTGGGGTATTCGAGAGTCTGGAATGTAGAGAGAAATTCAAGTAGTACAACAAAGGGTATCAAGAAGCGACAATCGAAGCTAGATATATATTGAATGAAAAGTTTATTGAAGCAACAATAGCGAAAAACAAAACTGAAGATGGATAATAAAAGGTTACACTACTGGTTGAGACCGCAACTCTTTTTGGGGTTCATTGAACGGAGAAAGCGAGCAAAAAAAAAAAAACCTTATCGATTACCTTATCTTATCCTTTATCGCAATATCGATAAGCTTAAGTTTCTAAAAGATACCGCCACCCTCCCCGTGGCGGCTGAAACTCAGCAACATGCAGCTTAAGCTTTGCCAGCTCTCCAGTTTATTAAGTCCACTTAATCCCAACAGCTTTTTGGTGATTTCTCTCATCCGTTTCTTGTCCTTTCCCTTAATTTTTTCTTTGGTTAGCCATCTTTTCTTCACAAGGCTGAACAACAATCACTCAAGATTGCAAACATGCCGCAATCACAGCCGAGACTCGCCAAGCCCGAGTACGTGCATCCAGATGCGCACCACGCTAAAAAGAAGAAGTAAGTCACTGCTAACAGAGTGTAACTTGCCAAGTCAATGACGTTTACCTACAACCCAACCGATTATCGCGAGAACTCACAGAACTCAATACTAACCCTAAGCTCAATAGGAAGAGCCCGTTTCCCATCCAGCCTACGACTGCCTTTTACACCTTCTTTGGCGCTGCCATTCTCGCTGCTTTGTACTCGCCAATTGCCGATTGCGATGAGACTTTCAACTACTGGGAGCCCGTCCACTATCTGAGCCATGGTTACGGCCTGCAGACCTGGGAATACTCGCCCGAGTTTGCGATCCGTGACTGGAGCTACATTTCCATGCACGCCATTGTCGCCAACATTCGCCGCCTTCTGCCGTTCCCCACCAAGGTAAGCAATTTTCGTCTGCCGTGATACTGAGAACATTCTGGCCTAACCGCTGTCTTTCTCTAGGTTTCCGAGTTCTACTTTGTGCGTTATGTCTTCTGCTTCGTCTACGCGCTCGCTCAAACCGTCTTCTATCGCACCCTTACTTTGACTCTCAATGGGCGCGTTGCGCTGATTTACCTGATTGCAACTGTCGTTTCGCCCGGATACTTCCATGCAGCTGCTGCATTCCTGCCCAGCAGCTTCACCATGTACACCTCGATTCTGGGCACTTCTGCCTTTATGAACTGGAGAGGTGGCCTGCACACGGCGCAGGGCATGTTTTGGTTTGCTGTTGGTGCTATTTTTGGCTGGCCGTTTTCTTACGCACTCATGGTTCCTTTTGTTGGCGAGGAGCTGATTCTCGGCGTCTTTTCAAACAAGGATGAGCTTATTGAGAGCGTAATCCGCCTCATTCGTGGCGCGGTGGTTGCCATGCTTCTTGTTGTAAGTTTTATTTGCGCTAGGGTTAGTATTAATTTCGACTAACACGCCATTTTAGGGTCTTGACACCTCCATCAATTGGTTCTTTTACCATGACGTCTTTGTTCTGCCGTGGAATATTGTCAAGTACAACATCTTTTCGTCTTCTGGCGGCCCTGATTTGTACGGAACCGAGCCTTGGCACTTTTACATCAAGAACCTGCTGCTCAACTTCAACATCTGGTTCGTCCTGGCTTTGGCCTGTCTCCCCGTCTTTGTCCTGCACAAGATGTTTTGGCCTTCCGTTGGCGGTGTTCAGAGCGGTTTGCGCACTGTGATTTTCATGTCGCCTTTCTACATGTGGTTCGCCATCTTCACTCTGCAGCCGCATAAGGAGGAGCGCTTCATGTATCCTGCGTACCCCTTCCTGGTGCTGAATGCTGCCATGACGACCCACATGGTTCTCTCTATCTCGGGCAACCCCAAGGGCATTTTCTCTCTGATCCCCGCCAAGATCAAGGCCCTCGGTGTTGTGGCTCTGCTGATGCTCTCTGCCAATGTTGGTATTATGCGCATGTACGGTCTCTACAGCTCGTACTCTGCTCCCATGGAAATTTACGCGCCTCTCGGCACCGGCATGCCTGGTAACGAGGGCATTGGCAACGAGGGCGACTTTGTGTGCTTCGGAAAGGAGTGGTACCGCTTCCCCTCTTCGTACTTCCTTCCCCGCGACATGCGCCCCAAGTTCATCCGCTCCGAATTCCGTGGCCTTTTGCCGGGTGAGTTCTCTGAGGCCCTCACTGGCTTTGGCGCTTGGCCCACTTGGATGCCTACTAGTGGCCTCAATGATCGCAACGAGGAAGACATGTCCAAGTACGTGAGCATCAACACATGCAGCTTCCTCGTCGACACCCACTACCTATTGAACACTGATCCGCTGCCGCCATTCGAGCCAGATCACATTGCCGATAAGGAGAACTGGGAGAAGGTCACGTGTAAGCCCTTCCTCGATCCCGCGCGGACCCACCCGCTGGCGCGGATTCTTTACATTCCCGAATTTAGTTTTGTGCCGGCAAAGTACCGGAGAAAGTGGGGAGAGCATTGCCTGCTTCGTCGGAAGAACTAAATATCATGGATGTAGACTAGCAACTTGTATGGATTTTAAGAACAATTTTTTGGATGAAACTGGCATGATAGCCAGTTGAAAATATATTTGAAAATTAAAATAGAAAAACAAAAACACTCTGAAGAACAAGGTATCAAGAGCAAATACCAGCTATTTCATATAGAACAGCAAGTCAAGATCGAAAATCCACTGTGAACCAGATGGTACAACTAGCAGATACCGCAAGCCGCGAGGTAAAACACCATTTGGGCTTGGCCCGATCCGGCAAAGCTTGCGCTATTTGGATCGATGCGGAAGTTCCGAATAGGCGGGGATAGCGCCGCATTAACCAGGCTGACGATCAGGAAAACGAGGGCGCCAACTATGTCAATGTTAAACCCACTGAGCTAGGCAACCGGGGCATCACGGGCGACAGCAGGGCGATCTCTTCGAGAACAACGAAGAGGAAGACGAGGTCATTTTAAGCAGACCGACAAGACCAATTATCAGTCACTTTGCTCAACTCAGAAGGACCCAAGCAGAAAGACCTGCAAGGGCCATGTAAGTCGAGTTAATCGGACAGCAAATGTCCGAAAAAAACCAGCAAGATGTGCCGGAGGAGCACGGAGACCAGGAGGTCGCGCAGCAGATGTTTCGCGCTTAGCATCTGGCGCGATTTGGCGTCCGGATGACTATGAGCATGAGCAATCTCATCGCTGTCGTCCACCAGGTAGTAAAACGCATCGTCGTACCAACGCTTGGTGATGCTGGCCGACATGCGAACGAGGAAGGAACCCGAAGAAGCCATCTTGAATTATTGGGGGGAAAAAAAGATGGGTGGTGTAAAAGAGATATCAAAGAAAGGATATTGTCGACGCAAAAGGTTTTAAGAGCTCGCAAGATCTAGTCGTGTGCCGTGTAAGTGGTAGACAAATGGAAAACTGGAACCGAAAACACCGGACGAGAGCAAGAAAGCTGATTGCAAAAGCAAGAATGAGTAGATAGACAATATCGGTAGAAACGTGAATGGATGAAAAGCCAAAGCCAAGAAGATGGCATCCATTGGGTGGACGGCCGTGGCTTTTATATTAAAATTCACAGGCCGGAACCGGACACAAGCCCGGCGATTCCACGGGCCCCGGTGGGCGACAACATCCATTCCGGAACAAGCTAATGCTATTTATTTCGGCCAGGAAAAGTGGTTCCATGGCCTCCGTTGCGGGACAGCAGCTATTCCGGAACTGGCCATATTGGTTTCGAGCAGGAAAAAAAGTGGATTGTATTAGAGAAAGCTCTATAGTCTGAGTCTATATTGCGTCATCGACGCCAATGAAGGTCGAGTCTCACCCGTGAGTACTTATTTCTCGTTCTTCTTCGTCTTATCACTTGTTTCAACATCGCTCTTCTTCGCCACCTTGACGTTGCCTTCGCGGTATCTCTGCATCTTCTCATCCATGTACCTCCACGTCCGCGCCACACCAGCTGTGAACAGCCCTTTAGCACTCTGCGTCGTGCTAGGCCACTTGATAGTCTGAACCACGACGTCACGCACTGTCTTGTTCAGATTTTCGTGCTTGTCTTGGGCAATACGCAGGTCAAAATCGCTGCCCTGTGGCCGCTTGATTCCCGCAGGCGTGTTGTCCGACGCGTCCTCCATGAGCTTGTCAAAAGCAGCACGCGTGATGCCAAACTGCTTTTGGTACTGGAAGTACAAACGTCCACGGAAAGCTTCCGGTAAACGACGCACCATATTCGCACGGCGCATGGGATCCATGTCTTGCGCAAGCGCACGATTGGAGTCGCTCTCCAACCACGCCCAATCGCTGGGATCTACGTTCTTAGAGGAAGATGCCTTGTAGTCGATATTGGGTAGGTTGTTGATGAGCGGTAGGTATAGTCTCCGGAAGTTGATCAAATTGTTCGACACAATGTTGTCGATTTTGTTTTTGTTCTCCGTCGGCAACGCCATACGCGGGTCTCCCAGGTAGCTTAGGCCAGCTATCGTGTTGAAAAGGTCGCGCTCAGTAAAGTTTTCCGGAAGGAGCAACAGACTGGCACGGACAGCGGCCATCAGGTTCTGCTGGTTGGCCATGCGTACGCTGGCATTGTCACGCAGAATCTTGACAGGCTTGTGCAGACGACCGGCCAGGTACATGGTATCCCAGGTTGACAGGTCCTTGCATAGGTTGGATATGCTTGTGACGCCGTACTTGATCAGCATGCCGTTGACCACGACATACGGGTTGAAGTACACACCAGCACCCCAATTCTCCTGCACTGATGTGACCAGTCCCGATCCAAACCTGGCCAGGCCTGAGTAATGCTCTGGGTGCTGCTTCATATTGAGAGAGTGCCAGTGTTGCGGATGCGTCACACCGAAAATGAAATCCACCATCTTGGGGTTGCCCTTCTGCGTGCGTTTCAAGGCCTCGGGAGCTTTCGGGTGCACAGCACGGAACTCTTCGTCCGAGATATTGCCGACCGATGATGACTGAGGAAAGACACCCGAGCCATAGGCAAAGCAGTACATGATGGGCGCCTTGAACTGGCGCACCATCGTCGTAAGGGTTTCTCTCAACTCGGCATTGATAATCATATGTTGGTTCCAGCCGAAGCCGCGGGCCGGCAGATCGTCAAACTTACGCACGTCGGAGTACTTGTAATCCTCCCAATCGATTGGCTGTTTGGTAGTGCCGGCGCCGGCGACAGCGGACTGTAGCGCCTTTTCGAGATTGAGTTGCGTTTTCGGGGGATTCGGCAATGCGGTCGAGGTAGGCTCGGTGGAGTAGCCGCGAACTGTGGAGCGAAGACTAGGGGGTACGGCGGGTAGGCGGGGCTGAATGGCCCGGGAGGCTACAGCGAGCCGCACGTAAGGATGGGTCTAGCGATTCAATTGGTCAGCAGGCCGCAACGCCGATAACAAAACGCCCGGGGCTCGGCATTGGGTTCGAGTGAGAAGACAGGACTTACGTTGAATCTCGGGAGCACCATTGTGATATCTTATAAAAATGCAAACGCTAAGATAATAGGAACAAACGAATGAAACCAAAGGCTACCAGAGCCTTGACTTGACGTATGGCGAAGCTTCTGTAGAAAGCTTGAGCTTGACCTAAAGCTGAGCTTTGTCCGGGGTTGATCGCGCCTTGAATTACGTCCGAAGTTTAGGGTTTGGCTAGGCGTTGAAGGATCACAATTGAAGCGGAGCAATTTGGGAGTTCTTTTGCCGACTTGAATAAAAGAAATAAAAGAAAGGAATTGGACAAGCCGCCAGCAATAAACGAAGGAGATGAAAAGAAAAGAAGAAATTCAAGTTGTCAATTCACGCGACGATCTCACAAGTACAAAGCGCGCCTCTCTCTACTTTGCTGTCGCCGGGGAAATCGAGGGAAAGAGAGAAAACACGGAAAAGGCGAGAAATTCGAGAAATTCCAGCAACCTCAAATTTCTGTGGAGAATTCGGAAGAACCTTAAAGTAAGCACGCCTCGTATTCTTCTATGCGGTCTTTCCGTGCCTTTCTTTGTTCTTTCCCTCCGGCCTGTCTGCATACAATTTTTACTATGCCGTAATTCACTTGATGCTCCCGCCGGCTTTTGATAGCTTGCCGAGGGATGCATTGCATTCCTGTTCGGGTCTAACCCGTGAATGCTTGTTAGACATCAGCCACACCATGGCGCAAAGTGTGGCAAAGAATGTGGCGCAATTTCCACATTCGGTTTCTGTGTAGCACAACGCCGGAACTGTGATAACGGACTAGAAGATATTTTTTTATTAATGATTTTATATATGAAGCTAACTATGATGAATGTCGCGACTTTTCAGGTCTAGCAATAACTACCTCAAAAACACGATTCTCGGTGAACATGCTGAGCAGCAACAAGTGGCGGCTGGCTCGCAATGGAGACCCAGCGTCGAGCCCCCAGTTCTTCTTGTCAGTCACTCACGACTCGGGAGACACCGGAATGCGCGGACAGAGCTAGGAGGACATATGCTTGCTGGAGGCTGGTTTGGCATTGACTCCCGAGTCAACACGACATCCCGCGCCTCTTTGTACATTTCAAAGCAGTCGGCAATAATCTCCTGAACCGACAGATCGTCTGACACTATTCTGCCCTCGAGAATCTGCCGAATGTACTCTTCAACGTGGAAAAACTCAACTGCATCAGATCGGTAACGATCGGGGAGCCCGTTGTTGTGAATGAGGGCTAGCATTCCTGCAATCACTGTATTTGCACCAGCAATTGGCGCCACTTTCCACGGATCTGTCATGCTGAGCGACGCCATTGCCGTAAGCGAAGCTCCGAGGAACAGCTGAGATACCATTCCTATCCAGCGAAAAGTGTTGAAGGTATGATACAAGTGAAAGTACTTTGTGCGAAACGAAACAACATCGCGATACAGACCCATTGGCATCCCGCGGGGGGGCCACGAGCCCGAACTCGGATGAATAAGCTTCGCTTCCTCCAAGTCTGAGATGGCACCAACACCCTAGGCAATAGTTTTCCACTCAGACTCTGTCAACATACGGTATGCTTTCTGGCGTCTCTCGGGTTCGTGATCGGGCTCGGACTCGACTGCAGGCTCGGCATCGGTCTCAGGTAAGGCCGGAGGTAATACAACAAGTGGGCCATACCCCTCAGGTTCTCCATCCTGTGCCTTTGGAACCAGTTCTTCGATAGGTTCGATATCGCTGGCCAGCACTGTACTCTGATGCGGAGTCGGGATGGTCTCGGAGTGCTTGAGTGTCGATTCTTGATGTTTCTTGGAGTGACGCTTCGAATTTTTCGAGTCAAGAAGAGGAGTGACTTCTGAGAGCAATTCTTTAGGCAGATGACGATGTTTACGAAGGGATGAGCTGTCCATTGTGTGCTTTGAGGTGAGAACTATTCCAGTTAGTACATGGGCTACTTCGCTGGTCAGTAATTCACACATACATTTAGGTATTCAGGATTTTAGGATGATGTTCAGTGAGGAACAGAGGTTGTCCAAGAGATAATATGAGGGAGAGAGCGACAGCAAAGTATGGTTTTAATACCCTTGTTTTGATTTTTTTGGAATATTCTGTACCTTCCTCAAACCAACCTGGTACCTTCCAATCAGCACCTTCACTAAAGTAGCCTTAGTTTTATTACCCACCTCTTCATTGCCGACGTCAGCCCTATCCATACCACTATACTAAAATATACCCTATCCTCGCCACTATCCTCGACACTATCCTCGACACTATCCTCGACACTATCCTCGACACTATCCTCGACACTATCCTCGACACTATCCTCGACACCAGTCTTAGTGGATGACCGTAAGGCGGGGAAACTGAGCACCACAAGTTACAGTAACTCAAAGTCTGTTTTCTGGGTCTACGAGGAGCTTAATCCCTTTACTGGTAATTTTCTCCGTGGTACTCATTCTCCTCTCGTCTTCTTTGGTTCCCCTATTCTTAGATGAACACTCCTATTGTGGCACTTCATCGCTACTGCTCTCCCACCGGGAGGGGCGTACATACATAAACATTCGGGCTCTTCATCTGCTTAAGGGAATGTTCTTGGCTGGATCAGTATCGCACGAGGTCTTCCGGACCTTGAGCAACAGCGGTACAGCACAGTAGATTGTGCCCAGCTTAGCCCCAGTATCAAAGGAGAAACTACTATGTGCAGCCCCTGAGTAAAAGCTCCTGAGATGCACTCTCTTCTCCGTGTTTCTTTCGTTGCCAGTATTTGATATTTATAAGAATCATCCAAAATCAAGCCCCCAACAATATAAAACCATAGAGGTCCATTCACAGCCTCGTGTCTTGGTGCATGGCTGCGCTTACCATATATGCTCTTTTATGCAATTTTCACAAGTCTTTCCATAAAGAAGCGCGTCTACAAGGTGCTTGAGACCTCATGCGAACCAGTCATAGCCACAATAGAAACAGCACAAACCAACATGCTAGCATCACAGAGTTGCATTGTATCTGCAGGCCAAATGGAGGCGTTCACTGTGCGAGAGCTTAGTATATTTGTTCTTGTTTCCTCTACTGCAATAGGAGTCACGGTTGTATTCTGGGCGACGCTAACAAAACAAAGTTCCCCACCAATGCCAGTGTTTGGTCCGCTGTAGTCTCTATACTATGTGCAAACACAAGTTGGAGTACCAACCAGTGCGTGCAAGAGGAATCATACGCTACGAGAGGGAAGGGTACATGCGAGTCAGAGCGAACAATAAGGCGCATTGTACATGGGCGGCACTGAAGAGCCACTATTTCTCAACAACTGAACGACTAAATGTTCGTCTGGTCTTCTAACTAGCCCTCGTCGTCAATATGCTAGGTAATGTTGCTCAATATGACACCTGGCGGCGTTACAGCGGCCGTAAGAGCAGAAACAGCAGGCTATCTTCATTAATGTCAAACATTCCAGGCATCTCATGTAGATTTCCTGGCTAAGCCGGGAATGCCGGGCCCTCTTCCTTTGGCTTTTGCTGTGCTGAGTTGTTCCTCCCCCTAGGAGTGAAGCCCCGTCTTGCGTTACACTCCTTGATAACAAGAGCAAGAAAGGCAAGTGAATATTATATTCACTTTGCCATACCATGGTACTTGCCTCATCGTCATCACGGCAGGCTCTTCCTCTGTCCCCACGCCGACAAGGGCTACCTGGACCAACATCGGACGCTTTGGCTATTATCTTGCTTTCATTTTCCCCCCCCCCTCTGATTCCATCTTTCCCCTCCCCCTCCCTAGTATGCTGTGCTGTCGGACAAGACGGTGGGTGCAGTCAATATGTGTGCTTATGCTGACCTGGCCGATGGCAAATTTCATACGGCGCTTCTGTAGCACGTCCAAATGGTCAGTCATGGGCTAGTCCTAGTCATTGCTACTTGGATCGTTGCCCCCATCCCTCTCTGCATATGCATTCTAGAGTGGCATTCGTCTCATCATGCAGTGCCACTCCTGCACTACCTATTCTCACTCCCACCTATTTAATCAGTAGTCTTCATCACACACCACTCGCCTATGTATCTCTAAGATACACGCCCTTTCCTAATCAATATGTATATTGCTTTCCTTGTACCTTGGAGTTCCACACGGCCCACGTTGAATGATACATCTCAGGATAGCATACCACAGTACAGCATAGAATAGTATGGCACATAGAATGGTCGGCCATCCTGATGGTCTCATTAGCGAGTAGGAGTAAGAGGGGAGGAATAGGGCATTCAACCAGGAGAATAAACATGTAGCTAGCCTAAACAGGGCTACGAAGCCTACCAACCAACAACTCCATTTAGGTGGCATCTTCAGATTATTTCTTTAGAGAGTGGAAACTGGTTCGGGAAACGCCACTGGAAACAAGCCTATCTGCAGAGCTGACTGTACTGTGATATTGACGCCGCGGCACACTGGACCGGCCTGGCTGGTCTGTGTGATGAGTGTCTAGGATTCCACATATTCACAAAACATGAGGTAAATGTTTTGTTCATTGTCTCCTGATATTTTACATTCAGTACAGACTTGTCATGTCCAGCCATGAGAAACGGGCTAATGCCGATTTATTTTGGTACACGTTGATGTAATTCGTCGGGCGCCTTGTTGCATGTTTCTATCAATCCTCCAACTAAAAACTGAAATTCAAAAAAAGCCAAACCTACATCCCTGGCCTATAACAAGACGGTTGATATATCTAATATGGCAAAGAAACCCTGCCTTTTTGTCTTCATGGTACGCCACTATTGACAGAAAAGATTATTTCAATAATCTTTTTTTTTGTTTTTTTTTTTTGTTTTTGAGTGATTTTCTTTTTGTTTTGTAAGTCCCTTGCTTTGACCGTGCAGCAGTACCGCTTTGATCGTTCCGAAGGAGGAACAAAAAAGGTCAAGGAAAAGGATTAACTAGGTAAAGAAAATGCAAACAAATAGCGATATTTCCTCCGTTGGTATGTTCAAGGAGAGCACTTGCAAATCAACGTTGTCTCTTGACAAAAGAATAATATTAACAAAAGAATAATATTAATAATAATAATTATGATAACAACGCGGCGTTACGTTGGCTCAGATGTATTAGAAAACAAAAAAGTTCATATGTCTACCTCTTCTGGACGACAATTTTCTCAGCGCCGACGAAACGGGGAGTGCCATAACGAAGGCCGCGGCTTGTAACTTTCACACTAGCTCTGAAACTTTCTTGTGTAGACCAAATATGTGCTTATCATGTCGCTAGTATAGGCTCGGACTAATACATAGCGAAACTTCTCAAGTAAAAGGACGACTCACCGCCGGACACTTCGCTGTAGGCGTCCCTGAAAGGCCCACTCGAGAGATTCATAGGTTTCGAATATAGTTGAATCGTAGCATTTGATGGCTGCTTTCCGATTTTGTATTACAAGTGAGAAGCAACTCGCAAGGAATACTCCAAATTACTAGTGGTTCAGGTGCTAAACAGGCGAGACAAGTCAATATTGCATCTCTCTGGCGACTGTAAGATAAGATGAGATGTTGGTACAAATTTAAAACCCGGCGTTGAAGGCTCGGCTATGACGGTGCTATTACGGCAAGTACAATTCATGGCACAGGGGGGCTTCACATATGCGGCAAGTATTGACCTTTTTTTTGTCGGCAAAAAAAAAAAAACACATTGACGTGAGTAAACAATACTATTAAAAGCTAATTAGGTTTTGTGGGATATTGGGTATTGAAGCTTAGTCTTGAGACGTGACGTTTGGCCTTGTCCCCCAAGAGCCAGCTCATGTGGTGATATAGAGACGGGAAGTAGACATGCGTTGTCACATGAAACCTCCCATAAAGACTGAAACAGACGGCTTACTGAGTAAAAGCTATTACTGCGCAAGTCTCAACAAGCTCTGTAGATGGTGAGACAGACAACTGCTTGTGACACCTTGAGTTCAGCCAAGTGACAACCAGCAGCATCGGCACTTGGTCCTTATCATCCACACACACACACACACTCGAGCAAAAACAATACAGAAGAAAATCATCAGCTCGCTTCCGCCGTTCATAGTAAACAGTTCGTGAGATCTCTGATACCCGCTCAAGATCCAAACTCATCCGGCCGCTGGCTGTGTCTCTCTTAATTTTTACAGTAACAGGAAGCTAGAGCCAGAGGCCGGCAAAGAAGAAGGCGGTAGTAGTAGTAATAACTCAGACTCGGTTCCAGGTCCGTAGTTCGCCGTATACAATCCATTGCCTCCTTCTTATTCCCAAGAGTATCGCAGTTTGGCTCAGTAGATGCCAACTGGAGGCACTAATGTGCCAAAAACTGCCACCGCCCCAGTTCCAAAAAGGATTAAAACAAAGAAAAAAAGAAAGAAACGCGCCAACAAGAGCACTAGTTAATATCCGTGCTGCTGAACAGTTAGTCGTCTTTTCCTATATTGTCAAATCCCCAGCTGGAAGTTTCGCAATAGTATCCAAAAGTGCCGACATGCATTTGCCAGCTTGATATATTTCATTCATCATCAATGATCACGGGATGTAGATGCTATGCAACATCAAGCAGTACAACGCGACACTGCTCATCACCGCTTCTTTAATCCTCGGGATTAAGCTGTGAACTCCCACCAGTGGGTGCCGAGCGGCTCTGGGTTGGTCTAAGAGTCGCGTCACGCTTAACACTGCCATTGTCTTTTTGGCGATTTAATCGAGCTTTGCTGTGTTGTATTCTATAGCCCTTCCCCGGCTGTTGTTATGCATAGCGCTCGCTGTAGCTTCAGCTAGATGGCTATTGGCTAGATTTGTTTCGAAACAAACGCTTAGACACTACTAGGCACTTGCTGAAGATCTCGCTCGATTTGGTGTGGTGCATGGGCCTGCTATCCTTTGTCAGTAAGGCAATGAAAGAGAAAAGGGACGATAACAAGCAGATAGGAGAGCTGGGGAAATGTTTCTCGCCGACCCAAGGAGAGTATGAAGACCGAAAATGTAGTCGGGGATTTCTCATATGTGATTGGCGGCTTCATGTGGCCGCGATATCAAGGCTAAAGGCCTACCAGCCTCTCCTTTCAGGCTTCCAGAACAGTAGAAAGAACCTAGGTGTTGCGGTTTATGCCCAGCAGGTCACTAACTTGGGGCATTTCTGCACCAGACATTCAAATCAGCGACTGGAGATACCGTACATTCACCGCGCCACCCACTCTAGTTATACCAGACAGCTTCATTTTAGCGTCCCTTGTATGAATGCTACTATGCCCCCGCCTCCCCCCCC
>LKBB01000359.1:0-17487 GCA_001513885.1 Thielaviopsis musarum
CCCCCCCCACTGCTCTTCTAGGCAAAGTTTCGAACAGCAACCTCAACTTGGTCGGGTTCTACAGACTTCGCTTACACCATATGAAGCGTCTGAGAGCCGTCCAACAGCGAACAAAGATTATACTGTGTAAAAAAAAAAGCAGAGGATGGCAAGGGCAGGCCGAACATGGTAGGATTCTAAAAGTGAAAAGACACGGTCTGTGCCCTTTCTCTTCTTTTCTTCTTCCTCACGTTGAGCGAGGCCGTTGTTCGTTCCTGACTTTCTCTTTTCCTCTCGTGTCTCTTCTTTTCTCCTAGCCAAAACCTGGATTTCTTTCTTACATGCCACTCATTCCTTCTAGGGACCAAGCGATGGCCCATGGCCGCAAAAGCTAGGCAAGACTAGATCAAGCGAGAGAGCCTGCCTGGTTGGGAGAAAGAAAAAAGTGTCAAAGCAACACATGCTTTTGCCGTGTTCTCATAGAAGCTTCCTACTAGCAAAGTAGTGACGTTCTAGGAGGTATAGCGTCATAGGCCACTGAGAAAGAGAGCTATCCCGGCTTGCTTCTTGCTGCTGCCAGCTAGGGTGGCCACTGAGTTGGTGGTGGCTGATTAAACCTTTCCGCAAAACAAGACCTTTGGCAATTCTGGCCCTGGCCTGAAAAGGTGTGCTAGTATCGAGAGCGAATCTAATCAAGCCATGTGAGCAAATCTTGGCTGAATCGGCCACCAGGGCAGGGCAAATACCGAAGAAGCCTAGTTAAAGTACCAGTAAAAGTAGTAAAAGTCGTAATTGATGAAAACACCACGAGATAGGAAGATATGGCCGGAAGAATAAAAATAAAAATAAAATAAAAAGACGCAAGATTAGCGAGACGAGCAAAAGGCAACAAATTCATGCCGTTAGATTCATCTGTTATTATCTCATCTTGTGAAGTTTCTGGCTGGGCTTCCATACTAACAGATCCCGAAGCAATAGAATATTCTGTGTATCATCTCTACCGTCCAAGCAGTGTATGGCTGTACTTGTACACGCGTTAGCCAAGAAAAGAAGGGCGTATTGGCTTGTTGACTTTCTCCAAGTACTACTACAACCTCGTACTCCATCCGACTTGCAACGCGCGCGATAGCCTGGTCGGAGTATAAGCTATAGTACTGCTGTAATATAATCAACATAGTGGAGTCTTTGCGCAACGGGCTACACAGAAGATGAGATGGACAACGCACGGGATAGTACTAGCAGTAGTAAGTAGCACGTTGCCGAAACACAGCAGCTTTGGCCTTTCGGGCCGTTAGATCGCTCTAGAGAAGATACATCTACACATGCTGTTCCTGTTCCTGCATCACGAACGCTTGTTGGTTTTTCATGATGTAATCATGCTATAGCTTAACTATGCCTTGTAACTTTACAAGTACTAGTACTACCTACTAAAGTACCTTGGGTCCTAGCTAGACCGATTTCTCTCAAGACATTTCAACAACGTCATAGTTGGCCAGGAGCCCTGCTGTGTTCTCGCTGTCAACGACATGTTCATTTCCTTTTTGTTGTGAGGTATTTGCTTTTTCCTGCTGCCAACAAGCTCGGTTTCTCTCTCCCCCAACTTCTCCTTCTGCACTGACGCCGCCTTCAAGCACGCACCGCTCTCTCATTTAGGGTTATTTCCATCCAATACAATACAAGTCTTGTTATTGGCAACAAAAGTAGACACACGCCACAACACACTGTAACCACACCGCAGACAACAACCTCATCTTTAGTGGGTTTTGTCCAATTTTAGTCTCGTCTTGCAAATACCTAAAAGCCCAGTAGGAATTCTCCGGCGCACGAGGCCAGAAGCAAGGATGCAGTATCGTATCAGAGAAGACATGCATCACTATTCCTTCTTGCTTCTTGCTTTCTGCTTTCTACGCCACGCCCTCGGCCGATTCAACTCAACACACAATCCATGCTTGCTATGAAAAAAACCAAGCAGACTCTTGAGTGCATCTGATCGCAGAGCGGAGAAGAGAATAGAGGCCCATTCCATTCATAGAGACAATGAGAGGAAACACCCCTCCCTCCTTGTACAGTACTTGAGCATCCTCTGACTGAGCCATCACTTTCTCATAGTCCAATTTTCGCAGTCGAGTTACAGTCAAAGACGAATGAGCTGCTTTCATGTCATGAAAAGGCTCCAGAGCAAATCTCGTTTCACGCATTTCTTCCGGTGGTGTACATGATCGCTTGCTGTGGCCTGATGCTAAGCTGCGAAAACAAATTCATGCGCTATTTTCTCAGAACCCTAAGTCTTACACATTCCTCTTCTAACCCTATCAGCCATGAATTGCATCAAAACACATGATGAGCTTTAATTTAGTCGATCCAGACGAACAAGCAAACATGGATTGGCGATTTGCTAGAAGAGTGCTCGAAATATGCAGCCTGTCAGTAAACTTACTAGAAGAGCGCTAGAAATATGCAACCTGTCTAAACTTTAGACTTACTTGCCGTGCCACTCCGTTGGAGCAACCAGCAAACTCGGCACAATCACAGCACACAAGTGTGATTGATTTTTATTTTCTTATCCCTTGATTGATTGAGATTTTTATTGTCTACCTATTTTCTTATCCCAATTTGTTTCCCGTGTGCCAGAGCTGAAAGAATTCTCACTGGCTTCCCCTTGTGAGTGGACTTGACTCAGAGGCACAGCGACCTGCCATAACAACATAGTGAGAAAAATAGCAGGCCTTGCAGATTTCAGGGGGGACTATATACTCAATTTTCCTCTCTCTTGTTTTCTGACGCCTGTCATCAGGGCATTTGACTGCTGTAGTTTTTCAAGGGCCTAAGTAAGTAATTTCGTCACTGTCAGTTTTGTTGTGCATAATTTGTTTATAAAGCACTACAAGTCAACCTTGCGGTTTAGCTTGTGGCTTGATATAGCGCTAGAAGACAGTACTACAGACATTTCCATAGGGCGTTCTTTTTTGTCTGGCTCAATACTACTATCGCTTTCATCTTATCTGCTGCTTGCCAAGATACCCATTCCCGCTGTTGCGTTCGCGCTCGCGCTCGCTCTCGTCTTCTCGTTTCGCTTTGATTTGGTGGATCGTCTAAAGACTGTGTTAAGAAAAGGCTCTGTGCCAACTTGCTTTACCTTTGTACTTACTTTGTACGTAGTAGTACTAGTACCTTATCGCAGCACAGAAAAAAAAAGCTTATTAGTCAGACTTTAAGTGCAACTGGTCTCTTGGGCAAAATCACACGTCGTTTATCTAACATTTGTGTTTATTTTCCCGGAAACAACGGCGAAAGTGACAACCCAGTTTTGATGCTGTGAATTTGCACTCTTTCGCAGTTATTCCTGGCTTGGTCAAGTTTCTATTAATCTCTATTAACCCTGGACTGCTGCTAACTTGTGCCTATCGGAGAAATAATCCTCTTAATTTACGCACCGAGCACTGCAGTTTTCGCTTTTGATACCAACTGACACAACTGCACAGTTTTCTTTTCTTGGATTTTCCGACCTGGGTGCTTCTTTTCTCACCAGTGACCTACCATTGCAGAGTCGCTTTTTATCTGTATTCCTAGTGTGTACATACTTATCTTCCGATCTCCCATTGATTGACTGTTTTCTGAACCAGGCGTTTTTTTTCCTTTTTTTTTTTTTTTTTTTTTTTTTTTTTTTTTTTTTTTTTTTTTTTTTTTTCTTTTTTTCTTTTGGGTCAGGTCAAGCAGCAGCCACAAAGAATGAAACAGAATAAAAAAGAAGAAAATAAGTCGCTTTTAGTAGCAGTACTACGAAAGTTGGGATAGGTGAAAACTCTGCTTCTGGTAGCTCGTGTGCAGTAAAAAAGTAATAAAAAGTAATAAAAAGTGACATGCTGTGCTACAGGTTTCACACTACTAACCGGCAAGCTACAAATGGGTCCATGAACTGTGGCAGCATCAACAACAAGAAGAACCGCTAAGCCCAATATAGCTAGAAGCACCGCGGGCCATGCTCCGTCACCCATGATGAACCCTCCAAGTTGTCCTTCCAACAGTAAATTCTACTCACTGTGTACAGCCACTTATCGCTGATAGTATCGCAGGACATTAGACGAAGCCCCTAAGATGAGACCACACTAAGGGAATAAACGAAACTACCAAGTGCAAACCGGATGATATAGTTCAGTTGAGATTGTTTGTTTTGTTTCAAGCCAGGCCAAGCCAAGCCCAGTCAGTTCATAAAACTAACACGAACTGCTCCTCAAGGGTTAGTACTAGTATTAGTAGTAGTACTACGGCTAAGCTTGGAGTTCATGACGGGGCGACTCACTTGTTTCGAACTTAACCGACCAGACTTGGATTTTTATATGAGACTCCTGCGATACCCGCGCTCTATTTCATATATACCCAAACTATGGCTAATGGAATGCGCAGGTGAAATGTGAGTACACAATATGTCGTTACGGAGCTCTAGCTTGCTTGAGCTAGACTGGGCAAGGCTGTCTTGGCTCACGACTTTTAGGGGCTTCTAACGTATAGGGGATTCCCGGGCAGCAGGACGGAGACAGCAGCCCGATTGGGGTGTGTGATAAAGTGACTTTTCTATTACTTACTCAAGTACTATATTCTAGCTGCCCTCACTGAGAAGTGAAAATTCTGCAATTCTCGGACTTTTAAGCGAGGCCGATAGATGCCATTAGTTGGAGAAGGAGAGAAGAAGGAAAAATCAGTAAGCAAAAATTCTACGATATTGGCTGCAGCCGATTTGATATTGGACTCTCGGATCGCAGAGCGCAGGCTTCGTTTGTGCCCAGGCCACTTCTTTTTCTTCCTCCGCCTTCTTTCACCGGCGGAAAAAATCAAACCGAGAAAACATGGCATCAAAGCTACAAGTAAATGGACCAATCATTTCCGTGTAGAAAATAAGAAGAGAAGAAAAAGAAAATAAGAAGAGAAGAAAAAGAAAATAAGAAGAGAAGAAAAAGAAAAAAAAGAAAAAAAAGAAAAAAAAAAGAAAAAAAAAAGAAAAAAAAAGAAAGAGGAAAAAAAAAGCTGTGACTGGATATACCTGCACAGAGCTTCTGCACAAGCGAGAAAAATCACATGTCAACTGTCTACTCAGACTAAATCGCCTCCTGAAAAAGAAAAAAAAAGAAAAAAAAGAAAAAAAAAAGAAAAAAAAACACTTCAATCACGGCCCGTCGTGCTCGACCCGCGGGCAGTCTTCTCCTAAAGAACTCATGTACCCGTCAATCCTCACTGTCGGGACTCCGTCGAGGGCCAACATGCCTTTGAATTGCCCTGCGCGTTCTTATATGTGCTGGTATATTTTGTTTTGCCATTGTTTTGTTTCAAGCATCCGGGGTTCTACCCATCCCCTCGTTTTTTCATATGTTTATTTGCTTAGTTTAATCAGGGCCGGTTCTATAAAAGAAACAGGACAAGGACAAGCTGCATTATTCAACAATATTGGTGGTAAATTGAAACCGCACACTTTACTTTGCAGTTGGCAAGCCAGTAACTTAATATCCAGAACAGCAGGCCCCATGGTCTACCTGAAGTCAAGTTACAACCTGCTGGTCAGTCAAATTTGCCGGAACTTAAACATGCAGGCAAACTGTTGGAAAGCCAACTGAGGAAAATAAACACAAACTTGCCTTGTTAACCCTTTGCAATAACCCAGCCTTCTCACTTGACCCTGTCTGTACTTGGGTTGTTGTGAAATAAACCTGCTTTGAAACAAACAGGGGAATTCAGGTACAGCTGCCAACTTTGTGTGGCATGTCACAAGGGTCTCCCCTTTCCAAATTGCCACACTATGTAAGTAAGTGCAGTAGAGAATTTTGATTTTGCCTACTTTACTTGTTGCTGAGGTTAATATCTGAAGGCCGGCTCGGCAGCCTGTGACCGATGCCCTAAAACAGTGGGATTTAGACCCTTACAAGTCTGTGTATTTGTCTGCGACGTCCAACTTGGATAAATCTTGCTCTTCTAGCTTCTTGACAATTCACGTGGAACTGGGCTTGAAGCTAACGGCAGTCAAGCCCTGCCAAAATAAAACACCTTGAGTCTGGCCATCCTTGGAGTTTTTGTCCTCTTCATTTCACATGATATGCCTCAGATATCGCGTGGGATCAAGGAGGAATGCATAGTGCGGCAGCTTAGTCTTATTCTTTGTTAACTGGTTATGAGATTCTAACAATTGCTACTCAGGTGTATGCTTGTCTAGTATCATGCCCATGGAATTTATATCCAATTATCCGGGTCAGCGCTACTATCTTTGTCTCAAAAAGAAATAGCGCGCGCGGGGGTGATCAATATCCACACCTGAGTGTTTCTTCGTTTACCTGTTTGCCCATCGCTCCGTGACTCTTCTCATGGGCAACCTAGATGTGAAGCCAACCGAGCCTACTACTATCGGGACTATACTTTAATCTCTTCCTGATCGGGGTCGTTAGGCACGGGAGGCATGCAAATCATGTTCACACTCATCTGACTTCCGTTAAGGAATATTATCCTGATGACACACATCGAGCCTTGCTGCCAAGCAGGATACCAAGAAGTATTCAAGAGAATGGGGTTCCAAGTAAGATACCAGGAAGTATCCAAAAGAACGGGGTGCCAAACAAAAAGACGATATACACCTTTCCCGACCGGCGAGATAGCTGTAGAAATAAATAATTACACACAGGGTGTTGCTAGCCAACGGTTCTTCGCGCCCCTAAATGTGAACCCACTATCACCAATCACAAGTTCAACGCATCCTAAACAGCACTTCTCGTGTGCAGCTTCCCATAGAAACAGGCGAAGTGGTGTTGCCAGTAGTTGCTTCTTCTCCTATTCTCATCCCCATTTCACCGGAGCTTTTTGCTACCATGAAACAAGCCCAACTCCAGAGGAAGTGGGCGCTGATGTTTAGTATTACTACTTCGTAGTAGTTCAGCTGACTTGGTCCCCGAGATATTGATGTAACAAGTTACTATTACTATACGAGTAAGTAGTACAAAAGCGTAACGCTCGCCACACAAACGGCTTGTCTGCACCTGTAACAAGGCCTGGTAAGGGCATCGAGAATACAAAGAAAGGGAACAAAGAACACCGCCACGCGGGATGATATCCCGAGTTCTCGAAACCACGAAATCAGAAAAAACATGAAAAACAAAAAGAATCAAAAGAAAACACCCCCCTAAAATGAATGAGCCAAGAGTAGCCAGGGTTTACTGAAGTTGCTCCGATACAAGTAAGGGACAAACATACTAAAACCGAAAAAAAAATGCTAAAAAGATAAAGGCTTCGAAGGAAGTTGTGATGCTCACTACCAGGGTCGAACTGGCGACCTTCGCATTACTTGATATTTCTGGTGAAATATTAGTACGACGCTCTAACCAACTGAGCTAAGCGAGCTAGTTACTAAACCGTTGTAATGTGCCGGCCTAGAAAGGGTTCATACTGCCTTTCTTAGGGTTAACCACCCGAAGTGTGTTACCTGCGGGTACATCACCGATCACTTCGGGAGCTGCTAAAACGCTCAATGCACGAAGCTGCTACTCCGGTTGCACAGATGGCCCAAATTTTCTCTATCTAGTACCCAATATGGCGTCGTATATTCCCGCGCGGAATCGAGGTACACGTAAAATAGTTCAGTTTATCAATCAATAAGAGGATGGTTGAGCCGGAGGGGCTTCAGGAGATATCGACGACAAATACGTACATCTTAAGTAATCCCAGATGCTATCCGAAAGCTCTGTATATCTGGAGTTATGTTATAGAATGGCAATGATAAAAAATGCTGATGCTGGCATCGACGTTTCCTACCACTGGTGCTTCTGGACAGCGGAACTCCTGGATATTTCACCTGAATTAACTTGCCCTACTTTAACAATCACGTACAGCTCATATTAGAGACATTGTTATGGAGTTTTCCATCTTCTAGCAAAGTGACGTGAATATAAGAGCATAAGTATGAAGGGAAGCCACGTAGTTGAACCTAGATTCATTGCTGAGGTAGGACTATATTAGGCGCATGCTTTGATACTGAGCCTAGTATGGTATTTATGAATAGGTCGATATTTTAATATAGTCTATACTATCTGTTTGTAGGCTTTAATCCTAAATAGAGCAACATGAGTATTATCTTGCCAAAATCGAGGGCATGCCGTTGTCATGCATATCATCATGCATGGCCTGCTCAGACGACTTGGCCATAGGAATGGTACATATGATAACTTGGCTTTAGGTTCAGCTCAACTTGGACCGAGTCTGAGTAATAAAAGTCTTGCGAAACTGTGCAGTTGATTCTCCATTGACTTCAATTCAAGAAGGCACCAATCACGCCAGCTTCGAGTATACTGCAAGGATGACAGTAGCGCGATCTTTATTACTGGCATTATCCATTCTCCTTTCCTTACTGAATATAAGAGATCATAACTTGTTACTCCAAGCTACCAAAGAGTATTATCACATTGTAGGAGAGTAGACAAACAGGCCGAGACTCCCTGAGTGTTATGCGAAGCCGGGATCAGACATATAATTTGACATACCATACCGTTTGTAAATCATGGTACTAAGAGACTGCCAGGGTGCATATTATTGCTAATAGGATGTTATAATCCAAGTTTTCAGTAGGTTACACATGGAGCGAAATACCAAGTCGAGTTCAACCGTCTCAGCTACACACAACCATCTGAAACCTGTACGACAGAACGCGTTTATTGAACATGACTCAACCTTGTATGGACATAATACATCGAACGCCTAAAATGCACATATGTACGTCAAATATATACTTTGGTGCCGTAATTTTGAATCACAAGTCAATGGCAACCTCAAACCTTCAAGCTCCGATTTCGGCGATTTTGGCTACTTAGTCTCAGATAAGAAATTATCATGATATTAGAGGCAACGTGCCTGAGTGGTTAAAGGGTATGACTAGAAATCATATGGGTTCGCCCTCACAGGTTCGAATCCTGTCGTTGTCGATTTTCTTTTTGGGTCCTACTCTCTTTTGGCAGTGGAACTCAAAGTTAAAATTGCATCGGCATTTCTAAAGGCTGGCAATGAAATTCTACTCTGTAGTGTTAGGGTGGCAACCTTTTGACTCAATTGTTTGTGTTTCACAAAGCTATACTCTGTACATGTAATGTGGTAGTATAGTGCACTACACAGTGTGTATTAGTTTCACTCTTTTCCGTACCGAAACCTTGGCCCTAGTACCCTTATCCAGGCTCTGACCCTATCGGAGTATCTACGGAGTACAGCGTGCTACACGGTGCCTACTATCTACACACTGCGTGAACATTAGGGCTAGGGTTAGTTTAAAACACACAGTGCGAAATAGGGTGTGCGTTTTTTGCGCAGCCGATACCAACTGTATTTCTGGACCCTAGTATATAACCCTAGTTCCTTTCTTATCGGGGCATAAGACCAAGAGTTATTGTTCAGAATCCATCACTCGCTATACATACGCCATGTACTCCGTCGTCTCGGGACGTGGAGGGTAACACAAGAATGTTTACAACCATCGGACGCTTGTACAAAGACTGCCTCTTCATTTTCCTTTTTTTTTATCTCGAAATCCGTGGTATGGGCTGCCTTTGGATCATCATGTGTTGCCGAGCTCATCATTGGTACGAGACAATTTCTCGGTCACGACTAGAGGGAATTACTGGATTAAAGTAGGAGGAGTTTCTGGCGTGTAATGGAGCTGCAACAAAAAAAGCCGCAAGCTGCACACAAAATATGATGAATCGCACGATTCCAGCACATACAAAGCCAGTAGTACTACCTTTTCAGTTCCAACGACTCAGCTCGGGATGTGTGTGATTAACACGTGATCAGGGCGTATATTTTTAGCTTTTAAATGGCGTGTGAACATGCGCAGTAAGCTATTTCCTTCTACTATGTACACTAGTCCGGTGAGTCTCCCGTGGGCTTCATCTTGGCGGATGACTGCATTAGCTAGTACAATGTATGCAATAAGCAACCGCGAATAAGAGGTACAAGGCATGCATTTCCACTTGCATGTTTGACTCGGTGCAGCTTGCGGTGGCTGTCTCTTTGCAGGGCGAGTATGTTCCTTTTCTTGGCTGTCTTTTCTTTTCTTTTTCTTTTTCTTTTTTTTTTTTTTTTTTTTGCTTCCTTGCGTGCTAGGGCGGGCTGTTATTTTACTACGAGCTGACGGTTTGCAAGGAACCAGACAGATGAATCGCCTTTCGGATTGTGAGCTACTCAAGACCGAAAGATGACACTGCAGGCGGTGTAGACTAATAGACGGCGTGGCACCTGTGGGAGGTGGTATACGGCTTATAGATTGCTTTGCAATGGGTTATTGATGCCACAGGTAAGAGGATAGGGCCGAAGGTATTGTGGGCTTAGGGAAGTGGAAAGCGACTCTAGGTATTTTTAACTACTGATTCAGACGCCGTCTGTTCCGGACACAACCCGCCCCCTGGAGTACTACTAGGGCGAAGAATAAGATTCATGTAGTACCGACTTGGGACCTTTGGTGTAGGATGTACTTGGCTATTCAAATTGACACAGGGCTCCATGAAACTTGTTGGGTCTTTATGCATGCAAGTACTTGTGTGGTATTAGCGAGCGAGCGAGTGAAGGCTAATGTCTACTGGACCTAAACCTAAACATACGCTCTAACCGAGCGTTTAGGAAGAAGTGAGGTTTTACTATGAACTATAACAGGTAGACAACAGATGATAACTCCACGCAAAGGACGGAGAAATAACAAATATGATGAGGAAAAGCAGGGTGCAGCGATAGAGACGACGTTGCGTTAAGCTATTAGTATCACTACAAGAAACGGTCAGATATGGTGTTATGTGGCGAGAATTAAATAGCAAAGATGGATTCAAAGCTACTTGAGAGCACCCTTTTCTTGTCAGGCATTGCCAAGAGAAAAGTCATGAGGAAGATAGTGCTTTATACAGCAACGAATCAAAGAAGAAAAAGCGCACTACTGTCACATTGGCTTGCTGACGTGCATTTGGGAGGGTAGGACTTTTATAGCAAGCGCTTGAGATTGACATGTGCTGGCAGAAGCATGCAGGAAAATATCCCGCCATAGATAATATAGACTGCAAGTGAGCTGAGCTAACAGTCACCGGAAAAGAAAATAACAATAACAAAGCAGTAAATTACTGACCCAAGGTGATGTGGAGATGATGAAGCAGGCAGCGTCTTTTCCGCCAGCGAGTTTTAGCAAAGTACAACTTTATACGTCAACGCAGAACGCGGACCTTTGGATACCCAAAGCCAAGAAAAAAAAAGGGAAGAAAGGGGAAAAAGGGAAGAAAGGGGAAAAAGGGAAGAAAGGGTAAAAGAGAAGAAAGGGAAAAAGGGAAGAAAGGGAAAAAGGGAAGAAAGGGAAAAACAAAAGGGAAAAGAAGGAAGAAAAGAGAAAAACAGTTTCATAGGGCGTGGAGAGTTGTACCAGAGGATGGAAGAGCAGAACCTCAACTTAAGGAACGACCATAGGGTGGGTTGAATTGTAGTACAAAGCGAAAAGTTAGAGCAGAGCTCGCTTGCAGCTTGACTCGTGCAGCAATGCAACGCTGTGATAGCGCTCGCTTTTGCTCCAGCATTTCCACAGGACAACGCCGTTAGTAGTACCAGTGCCAGTACCAGTACTTCTTCAGTAGTGATAAGACCAAGATTCGCACCATGTCTTTAACCGCTCATGGTTTCCACGCTTCACCGCTGATCAGGTTTGAATCACCGGGAAAACCTAAGAAGCTTAAGTCTTCCAAGACTGTTCATCTGATCGCCAGTAAATCACCTGCCCTCTACGCTCTAGACAAAAGCAGAATAGAAGCAAACTTTAGGGTCAGTCAAGTCTGTACAGTAAGCACAACTTGATGCAGCCCGTTCAATATTTCCTCGATGTCTGATCCTTCTCTACCCGTATTTATTCATTGCCAATGTACAGTACTCAAGATAGTATTTGGTTCTTCCTTTTTCCCTCTCATCGTATTTGGCACATGGCAGCGCTTCAATTTTAATTATATATATATATATATATATATATATACTTTTTTTTCCTCAACTTGGGTAGTAAAAAGTACTTTGTCATCCTCTCGCATCAATGTAAGGCGTCACAAATTTCATAGTAATAATAAAAAGAAAGTATTAAAAATGATGAGGCTGGTTGGGGGCTTCTCAAAGCACTATAAGATGGGCACTGCCAGCTGCTTCTCCAGACAGTTTGAGTGGCCGTTTTGATCAACGCATACTTGCATAACATTACCTGCTCGCTACTTCTTTTCTCTTTCTGGTTTTTCAGCTTTCTGCACCTCGTATTTGCAGACTAGCTGGCTCTCTCTTCTTTTACCCGTCTTACCCTCCTGTCTTTCTTAACTTTTCAACTATCGTGACTTTTTTTTTTCTTTGTTCTCATTCTTAACATCTTCTTGTCTTGTTTCTTTTCTTACTTTGTTCTCTTTTCTTAACATCTTCTTCCGTCTTCTTGTCCTCTTCTTTGTGCGCTCGTTTCAACAACAAGCCTTGAAACCAAACTCGCTTTCCATTCTTCCCTTCAGGCACCCCCCCCCGGCAGTTTCCAAGCACTACCAATTCTTGGGTTGCTTCAGTTGGCAAGCAAATCTCCGCTGATCCTGCCTTGAATCGAGCCCTTGTCCACCTAAAAAAAAAAAAAAAAAAACTACACAGCAAACGACTTTTTTTTTGGTTTTTTTTGCTTGGGCTCTGAAGCTCAGTGCGTCGTGGCTGTTTTGTTGTTGTTAGCGTCAATTGCCGACTTTGCTAAGCTCCTTGGGGTAATTTTTGGCTGCTGTGTTGGCTGTTACGTCACTGCAAGTTAATCCTAGGCGCCTAAATTGCTTGTTGCTGCTTGGAACTTTGGACCCCTTGAGTTAGTGGCCTGATACTTTCCGTTTGCCCTCTAAACTACGGTCGAACTCCAGACCACAGCCTTGCTCTGTCTGTTTTGTCTTGTGCTGGTCTGTACCTTAACTGGACTAAGCTCGGAGCTTTGCGGGCCTGTTTCTGTTTGTTTCGTCTTCGGCGTCTGTTCCTGTTCCTTTTGGGTGCACTGCCGCTTAAGCTCGTTTGTTTGCCTGCTTGTTATTTCTTTCTCCTTTGAGGCGACTCGTCTTTGTTGTTTGTTAGGAGTGCCAAGAAAAGCAAGAAAAAAGAAGAAAAGTACTTTGGCTTTACCGATGTGCGTTTGGTTTTGGCCTGCATCTCGTGTTGCTCAAGTCGTGCATACATACTAAATATTGTATTGCTCGACCGTTGATTTTATTTCTTTTTCGTGTTCTCGCTATTCTTCTTTTCTTCTTTCTATTTTTTTTTCTTTCTTTTTTTTTACTCTCTCAAAAAAATCGAAAAGAAATCTTTGTTTGTCGAACATCCAAAGTGATTCCGTCCCGGAATCTTCAACGAGACCTGAACTTGAATGAAAGAAGACCCAACATCATCATCCAACCCTAAGCGACAAGACAAACCTCAATGTCCGTCTTTTCTCTGATCCGCAAGGGCCGCGCTCAGGCCAAGGCCGCCAGCAAGAGGCAGACCGAAGCCAAAGCCGCCGCAGCCTCTACTGCTACTGTCACCGAAGCCACACCTGCTCCCTACCGCCACGTGCCTACGCACGCCGCCTCCGACGCCCTAGCCGGCGCCCCGCAGCGCATGCAAACCGAAGACCGCTTGCGCATTGCCGCTTACAATCGCCGCCACAGCCACCTGCCCATGCCGACTGCTGCCAGTTCTAGCTCCAGCCTGTTCCGTGGAATTCTGCCTTCTGCCTCTGGGGGCGGTAGCAGTTCGCACAGCAGTGTGAGTGGCGGCGGAAGTAAGCGTGCATCGCGCACGTATAGCTATGCAGGCGGACACCCGCAAAGCTGGCATGGGCGCATGGGCGATGTTTTGTATGCGGATAGCGGGGCGCCGCCGCCGGTGCCGACGGGGCTTTGGTCGGATAGCGGAAGCGGGAGCGGAAAAGGCAAGGCCAGAGAAGATTCGACGCAGATTCATGGTGTGTGCTACTCAGACATATGAGGATTTCAAAAAGCCGAGACAGGCAGAACAGAGCGGAGTGGGGGAAGAAGCAGAAGAGTTGAAGCTCAAAAGTAGAGGAAGAAGAGTTGAAGCACAACAATAGAGGAAGAAGAAGAGTTGAAGCACAACGAAGAAGAGTTGAAGCACAACGAAGAAGAGTTGAAGAAGCACAAAATAGAGGAAGAAGAAGAGTTGAAGAAGCACAAAATAGAGGAAGAAGAACCCCAGCAGAGGTACTAATTATTTCATGTTTGCTTCTTTTTCCCATCATGCAGATTTAAATGCACCCCAGCCAAGTCCCGAATCCGCCTCGGAAACCGACCCGGGAACCGCCACTTTCTCGTCCGCCGGCAACACCTCCCCGTCCTCGTCTTCCATCGAGTCCATGTCCGACGACTCCCGCCCGCCTACATATCCGGCCTCCAGCTCCAGCCCGGGCTCCAACCACAAACGCACCCCCTCCGCCCACCGTCTTCACCCCGCCGGCCGCCCACGCACCGCCTCCGAGACCGGCTACACTCCGCCGTTCTACGAATCCCTCCCGCCCGTACCCAGCCACACGCGCACGCGCAGTGCCCTGTCATATCACACGTCCCAGCCCATCTTGCCCGATGCCCAGGCTGCCGGCTTCGTGTTTCCCTTTTCGACCAGTCCGCCGCTGCCAAGCACGCACCCGCCCGTCCGGCCGGCTACTTCAGGCGCTGAATTGCGTCGCGGCCCGCCGGTTTCGTTCTCTGGCCCCGTTGTCCAGGCCGTTGCCCATGCGTCGGCGCTACGCCAGCAACATGCATACCGCGGCGGCGCCTACATGCGCGGCAAAACTACGCGCTTCACTGAACTCGACGACTCGTTTAGTCTGCCGGCGCTCCCGTCCTTTCCCAGTCTTCTCGCCGAGACGTCCTTGCTCAGCAGCGAAACTCGCGCAACTACACACACTGCATACCCCCGTCATGCCACTGATGTTGGCTTACCGAGCACTAGTCCGTCGCCGCTGCCGCCGCTGCCGCCGCTGCCGATTATCGGCCAGGCGCAGAGTTGTCTGACTGGAACTGCCCCGGTAGCGTTTGGATCGTCGGTGTCGATTAAGTCTACGGTGCAGCGGCCGCCATCGCGGCAGTCGATTACATCACTGGCGTCGGTGTCACGTGTGCGCCGGCTCTTTTCGTCAAAAGGGGGGAAGAAGTTGCGCAAGGGCCGGCGAGACAGCACGACTTGACTTTTTTTTTTTTTTTTTTTTTTTTTTTTAAATTTTTTTTTTTTTTTTTTTTTCTTTTGTAAATTTTATTTCTTTATTTCTTTTCTCCTGTTGCTCATTCGTGGTTCTTTGTTCATTTCATTTGGCGTTTGTCGTTAGGGTTATACACAGGATTTCAGTCACTATCTTTCAAGTTTGTCAATTCATAATTCACGATAAACAAAGGAAAACTCCCCGAATAGTTTGTGCTTGCGATATCGTCTTTTTTTTGTTAGCTGTTTCTTATTGTCAGCTCCTGAATTCTTCAAGTAGTGAGACCGTCCGTGTTGACCCAGTTCTGGTTTTACTCTATTTACTCAAGTATAAGTACTAGTAGTATATACGCCCTGCTTTCACTGCCACATTGAGTTTCCTATATTATATTGCTGTCAATGCATTGGTCAAAGTCTAAAGATAGCCTGTTGTGTGATTGGCTAGCGGGACTTGCAGAATTAGGCAGGTAGCATTGGAATCCTGGATGTAACCAAAGTCAACTCAGGGAACGTAAAAGTCAATATTCAAGCTTTCTTCACTTCATTATCTTGTCAACTGCCTTTATAGACCCGTGCTAGTAGTGCTCCTGCGCCGATCACTTTTTCATCTGTAATCGCTCAAGCTTTCCTCAGAACTTGTGCTATGAAAGCCCCTTTCATAACGTGATGGTTTTAAACGCCAATACAACAGTAGATATGAATAGACACTAGCCCTTGAAGAGCTAAGAATAATCTCGGTTTTGTCGGCATGAAGTTGTTGATTTTGCTTAACGTCAGAGTCTCCTAACAATTCATCGGAGCAACAGAGCATTGGAGTTCATTCTACTTGCAGAACTACTAGTATATCAAGACAAAAAGATACCTGGCTCAAGTCCAGAAGGTCCATTCATGATGCCATGCCGTCCATGGCAGGGGGGGGGGGGGCCCCCTGATCTCCAGGCGGCCGCCATCCTCTCAACGACCACCTTCCCAGAATGGACATATACTTACATCACTCTTGATCAAGTTAACCCAGTCGTGCTATTCCTAAACCGTCCTCTTCGCCAACCTTGCACTAACTTTTCTCCCAGCTTTTCGTGCACTAACTTTTCTCCCAGCTTTTCGTGCACTGCAACTTTCTCCCAGCTCTTCTTTCACTAACTTTTCTCTTAGCTTCTCGTGTCCTGCAACCTTTCTCTTAGCTTCTCGTGCCCTGGCTGGCCTCCGACCAAAAAGCCCGGACCACCACCCAAGTCGCCCACAAAGGAAGCTTAAGCACTCAAAGGATGACTATCCCAGCCGCTCCTGCATGGCCTAGAAAAAGCCAAGCCCAATCAAGCATTTACGCCAAAGCCCACTGCCGGCGTTTCCAGCACAACACTCTGGTGGGGTATGAAGACCGCTTATTCTTGTTCAAGTGAGTTAAGGCAAGTTATACATGCCCATTCAGCTGAGTATAAAAAGCCCGCCGTGCCCGCCAAGACTATAGATGCAGAGAAGTCTTGGCTTCTCCACGCCAAGTCTTCTTCAGTACTCCGCGCCCTCTCTTTTCTAACATCATCTCTTCACTGAGCATCTTGTTGATCCCCCTCTTTTCTCTCTTTCTCTCTCTCTCTCTCTCTCTCTCTTTAATAACCAGCCCGCCCACCATGCTCCGCATCGCTGCTGCCCTCTCGGCCGCTGCCACCCTGGCCGCCGCCGCCCCCACCAACGTGACTATGGGCCACGGCCCCGCCATCGTGCCATCCAAGCCGTCGCCGTACAGCATGTCCAAGAACGTGCTTACGCTGAACAGCGTCAAGACCGCCGAAGGCTCCAACAGCAAGCGCTCGGCGCTGTACAAGCTGTCGTCCACCACCCCTGCCGGCACTGCTGGCCTGATCTCGCTGTTCGAGGGTGAGGAGTTTGCCACTGACATCACCATCAACGGCGAGTCGTACGCTGTTATTGTCGACTCGGGCTCGTCCGACACGTGGCTAGTGCAGAAGGACTTCTCGTGCGTCGATGTTGACACTTCGGCTCCCGAGACCGAGGCTACCTGCAACTTTGGCAAGACCTTCAGCGTCAACCCCAAAACCTTCACCAAGACCGCCAACGAGAACTTCAAGATTGGGTACGGTGATGGCGAGTTCCTGACTGGTTACATGGGTACCCAGGACATTACCGTTGGTGGCATCACTGTCAAGAACCAGACCATGGGCGTTGTCGACTACGCTGGCTGGAACGGCGACGGCACCACCTCGGGTCTGATGGGTCTGGCCTTCTCCGGCCTGTAAGTCTCTCTCTCTCTCTCTCTCTCCCCCC
>LKBB01000035.1:0-12932 GCA_001513885.1 Thielaviopsis musarum
CCCCTCTCCCTCTTCATCCCGTTCACCGCTTAGTACCAACTCACGAAGCGCCGGCCGGCTGCTTCTTTCGTGCGTTACACGCGTGCGTGTTTGTGGGTCACTAGTTGGTCTTTGTTCAACGTCGTACAGCTACTGTTTTAGTATGTACTTATGTTACCAAGTGTAAGACCGCCAAACCTAGTCCCAAAAACAACGGAATAGAGACTAACCCACGGCTCTGGATCGACGGCCCTTTTGCACCCTCTCTTTTGTGTTCTCTTCTTTGTTCAGGCCAACTTCCAAACACCTTGGAGAGGACAAGCAAGAAGACAGGCTAGATCTCCAGTCGAGGAAATGAACGCCACGGGTCTGACAAACAGGTCGATGCATCAAAGGCAAACTCTCCTAAACATGCATAAATGTGGTTGTACAGCCAATCGCAGCCTGATGCGTGTGCAGAGCTATCGGGCCATTGCCTGTAGTGCAATAGCGGCCATGAGACAACCATCTTATTTTACTATTGGCTCGCCTTTTAGTGCTAGTTCTAAACAATTTGAAAAGAAAATTGCGATACTCCGTTAGGGTTGTTGATGCTGAGGGTTGGCGCAGCTATCTCCTTCCAGCCACTGCAAATTTAACAATGATATCACTGCTGTGTAATTAATGAAACCCACTAGAAGGTGAACTAGTTGTCGTGTGATTGTGCACCAATCACAATGGCGGCTAGTGCTAAAAACAAGGACCAGGCTTCTTCATATTGTACTGATATTAAGATTGATATTGAGGCTTCAAATGACTACTGTCTACTGAGTAGTACCGCATTTCTTTTTTTTTTAAAGTCATGACTGGAATACGAAAAAGAACCAAAAATGCCGTTTGGAAGCTGGCGGTCGTGAAGCCCTGCTTACACTTGTTATATTCATCACATTAGCCATCAGAATGTGACCAGATTGACGACAGTGGCAAATGAGCTGCCGTCGTATAAGCTGTATTCTGTTTGCCTTGCTGGAATACAACCTCAATGAACCAGGGGAGTCAAAGCCGGTAGGAGCTTCTACCGTTCTTCTCTTGTCTTGTTTTCTCAGATCGTTTAGTTTCATTTACACAGTGCTAGCCAAACAGAAAAATTGAGGCGACCTGGTTGAATATAGGGTTGTGTAACAGTTATAAGGGTTAAGCAAACACTCCTTGGATGCCCTCTATGACGATGTTATTGCTTCATCTTTTCTTGCTTCACGTTCGTATTTTATGCTCTTCCCCCTTCTTGTGCGTCTTCTCAACCCGTTAAATGATCTGTTTTCAGTATTATTCTCACAAGAGAAACAACTGACAGGAGCTAAAGAGAGAAAAAAAAGAAGCATGAAGAGACAAGGCATAATGCGACCCAGCGTCTTCTTTTCCCTTTGCATAACTCCGCTGTCAGTACATAGAACTGAGTGCAATTAAAGCTGGAAACTAGAAAAAGAGAAAGAGGATCTTCTAGTCAAGTATTCGGATTGAACAAAATTACTCCGTAGGAAGGAAAAAGAAAAGCACGACACAGGCCGTTCGTTTGCCTTTTGTTATTTTTGTGTCTAAAACCTGCGGGTGGCGTTTGTGTTTCAACTGCATTAAAATTAAATTCACACCCAACGCCCATAAACCAGGGCCTGCATTCGCCCAACTGAACTGGGCTCTGACTGAACTTGACCTCAGCTGAAGTGACTTTTTGTGTTCCGTCTACTGGATGTTGGCTGTTCCGTCTTGGATTGTCGGTTCGTCCAACGCTTGTGAAGCGTGTTTTATTAGCTGGGTAACCCGTGCTTTTGTGACGGCTAGCCCTATTCCGAAAGAATAGACTTGCAAGCAAATTATCTTTTACTTCCCTCAGTTGTGCAGCTAATTTATGAGGTGTCAGCCAAATATAAAGTCAATATCCAGCCCGACATATGCACATACGGAGTACGCTCTGCTTTGTAGGTACACGCACATACAATATTGCATGTGCGTGTACATACTGCATTCGTTTTCTCCTGGTCGGCTTACAAGGATTTGTTCTGGTTTTGAAGGGGAAATATGACGTCTCATATTGTGGTTTACCAGAATTTGCCCGTCTATCGTGAACTGCCACAAAGCAGGAACACTAGATGTGAGCAAATAGAAAACACCACGTTCTTCCCACTTTCTCATGTTGGTTTTCAGTTCTCAGTGGTCGTTAGCCCACCTGGTTTTTCTGTGCCTCAATTGTGTGTTGCGGCTTCACTTTCTCTGCCTTGTCTGGTCAGCATTTTCCTCAATCTCTCAGTCCTTGCTCATTAGACTGTGCCGTCCCTTTTTTCTTTTTGGGTTTGTTTTCCCTGTTCTGTCTCTTTGAGGGTTCCCGTTTTTGTTTGTTCTGAGAAGAACCCGGAAGATAGAGTACCTTTCGCTACGCTAGCCCTATCAACAGGTAGTACCACCAAGAAACATCTGAGCGTTTCATTCTCTTTTTCTTCTGTTAGCTCGCGGCGCGGAGCAAGGCCCGATCCTAGTCAAGAAAATCCAAGTAAACAGATGTCCAGCATCACAACAACAACAAAAACAACAACAACAACAACAACAACAACAACAGCCAACTGCATTTGTTAGCTGTTTGAGGCCTATTTGCAGGCAGACGCAAGGAATAAGAAGACGCTTTGCTTGCCTTTTTGCTTTGCTGTTTTTCTCTTGTCATTCTTGCCAAAGCCTTGTTTGGTATTTACTTAGCAAATCGCAAGCACAGACCGCATCAAATCCCACTGCTGCGCTTTAATCCTGCTGTTGCATCATAGGCTCTTGCTCGCTCTTTGCTCTTTCTTGCTCTAATTCTTGGTTTTTGTTCTCCAATCAAGCTTGGGCCATTGCTTTTCAACCCACGCCACAGCAACAGCGCAGGAACCTGCCCGCCAACAAAGCCACAAAGAAGAACGGAAGGCTCCATTGGCGATAATAGAAACTGTTACTGCTTTCCATCCTCTTCTGGTAGTACTAGTACTAGTAGTAGTAGTTGCACTGTTCTTTCTTGGCCTGCAGCGCCGGTTTGCCGGGCAAGCAGCTGCGCTCTGTTCTTGTGCTGCATGCTAAGTGTTAGGCGGTGAATTCGCATCCTGGTTCGAGACTGCACCAGGCCAGCCCAGGCCAAAAGGGCCCAAACAAAGCCAACCCAAAACCAAGGCAAGGCCTTCGTCCCGTCATCACCGTCATTTTCTTTGGTGTCTGGTGTATGGAAGGGAAGCGTTTCTGTTTCGGACCCTCAAGCCAAGCAATTCAAGCGGAACAGACAATCAATCAGGCAATAAATCAGTCAAGCAAACAGGCAAAAGTTAAGTAGCAACTACTGCTAATTCGAGTAAGAGAAAGCAAAAGAGAAGGAAAGCAAACTTGCTTCTTTTTTTCAGGCACCTAATTCCTCAAGCCATTAGACACGAGGAGAAGTAGTTGCATTCGTTCTTCCTGTTCTGCAGCTGCAACGCCACCTGACGACATTTAATAGTACTTCTTTTCTTTTTCCTTTCTTACTTCTTTTCCGCTGCGTTTCTTTCTTAACTTCCCCCCGGCTTCTTTTGCACCTCATCTCTTGCTCAGTCTGTCTCTCTTTTTTTATTTTTTTTATTTTTTATTTTTTTTAATTCTTTTTTAATCGTCGGGTTTACTTGTCTCTGCTTCAACCTCCACTCCAATTCTGCGACGTATTCCAGTATTGGCCCCATCATTTACATCATCATTTATTCGCATTACCCTTTTCTTGTCTCGAAATTTCTTCTCGCTATACATATTTATTCATCTTCATTATTTTCTAATTCACTATCATTCAATTCACTCTTCTTGATTTCTTTCCAGCTTGCCGTCAATATCCGCATCTCATCTCACCCCAGCCTTAACCCAGCCCAGCCAGCCATATAGCGCCTCAAAGTCCAGCCCAGTAAGCTCATTGAACCTCGACTCAAGGTTCAGCTGTGCCGGTTCCTTGTGTTGCACCCCATACCGCGCAACAAGAAGCTAGCTATAGGGCCTAGCAAACTAACGCTAGCTTTGTTCTGCAAAAAAAAGTCACTTTACCACTGCCGTCAGACCTTTTTTTTTTCTTTCGTTCTCGTGTGCTGCGCCCTCTTTGCCGCTACTTGGATCTTTTGCATTGATTATTGCTGTTTTATGTGCTCGTCTTTGTCCGTTCCCTCATTACTGACTTGCAGTCACCGTTGCCGTCACTGTTCCTTTTTCTGGGATATGCATGCCCTTCGAACTGTAATCTAAAATGAGTGATTCTAAGGTCGATATAGCGACTCTGCTGGAAAAGGGCTCTTTCCAGACACAGCGTAGTCACTCACGCAGCCCAAACCCGTAAGTCTTTTTTCTCGATTTTATTTTCCTCTTTCAATCTTGTGTTCTTCTTTTTATCATAACTTCACTGCCTTGAAATATCTACATGATATATTAACTATTCTTGCTTAATATTAGTTACCCCCCGCGTCATTCTTCTAATTCTCCGCCCATGTATTCGTCGCCGCCGCCTTCGCACCACAACCCGTCGCCGCCGCTGTCGCATTTTGATAGTCCCAATACTTCGTACAGTTCTTCATACAGCAACCCATACTCGCAGTCAAACATCAATTCGACTGCATACTCGTACTCGAACTCCGGTACATACTCCACTTCCGACCGGGACCGCGAGCGGGAACGAGAACGGGAACGGGAACGCGGTCACTACTACTCCCAATCCCAATCCCAATCCCAGTACCCCCCGCAACACCAGTCCCAGCCTGAAACCTCATATTCTTCTTATTCTTCCACAAATCTCAGAGACCCTTCGCCGCCACCACCGCCTACGCGCACTACGAGACCAAAAGCCTACACAGTCTCATACAACACGGTCCGCAAGTCAACAGTTCCTCCCCCACCGGCGCCTACGTGTGAAGATGAAAAGGTTTCCTTGGCGCGAGAGCACCGTGGACAGGCTTCTGACACCGAGTCCGAGCTTTACGGTGTCGTCAGAGGCTCGCCTGACCAAATGCCTGTGATGATTGAGAACGAAGACTACGTACCCGAGTTCGTCCCTGACGTCATACAAGACCACATCCACCCGCAAAAAAGTACTACTGCTAGTATTCCGTCATCATCATCATACGATTCAGGGTCCGACAACAAGACCCACAACATCAACAATGGGTTTGTGCTGCTTTCCGACCCTACCGCCTCTCAGCCTCAATCTCAGCAGAGACCGTCCGTAGAGGCTCGCCGCGACCATCCTAGAACACCGCGGGAGCAGCCAGCTCCACGGTCACCCGTGAAAGAAATCAATTCCCGGAACCGGGACCGTGAGCTTCCACCTACACCCAATGTGTCTTCACCTCATCATCCAAGAACACCCCCAGATTACGATCAAGGCCGAGAGAGAGAATCTGAGCGCGACTGGGAGCGGGAAAAGGAGCGAGACAAAGAGCAAACTCGAGGGAGAGAAGGCTATTCATCCTCATATCATCTTCGTGGCCAACGCAGCAAACACAACCTGCGCGGCCGGGCCGAAAGTGAAGCTGCTGGTAGCTATTCCAACTACAACAGCCCTCATTCATCTTACGCCAATGTCACGCCCTCGGGCTCAACGCCATCCTACGTGCCACCCAGAGAAACGACCTATACACCCCGCCAACGCGAAAGACGCCGCTCGCCCTCTGTCAATGTCGGATCCGGTCGCCAGTATCGCGACGACCACCGCTCTACATCCGGAACCCCTGTCTACGACTCACCAAGCTCTTCCGGGCCCCGACTCTTTGGCCCTAAGCCTGAGCCTCTGCGACCTGTTGATAGAAGCCACGACCTTCCCAAATACCGCGGCGATCACCCGATGTCGGCCGATTACCGCACCCACTCTGGCTCTATCAGTTCCATGGACAGAGCGCCGCACCCCAACAGAGGCTCACCGGTGCCTAACAACACGCGTGACTTTGATGATGACCTAATTTCGCCCAGACCCAAGTCATCTTCTGGTTGGCGTCGTGCCTCTATGGTGATCCATGACGATATTCCACGCGCTTCCGGTCCTAGAGTGTCCGAAGCACATGTTAGAATTAGCTCTAGATCCGGCACTCCGGTTTCGGCTGGTCTGGCATCGTCTCCAATGTCTGCAGCGCACATGGCACGTGACCATCCTCTGCCACCGGTTTCTGACAGCCGCTCAAATGCGCCCTACCCAGAGGACGACGATCTACCTGATATCATGCAGCGTATTAACAATGCGCACCTCGGTAACGGAGGAGCTCGTCCTAATTCTCGGGGTACACGGTCAAAATACTCGTCGTCGTCATCGTCTTCGCCCTTTTCTGTTCCGGCTCCCACTGGGCCTGCAGGCCCGCGTCACCTGCAGGCATCTTCAGGGTCGACAGCTTCAGCCCGCCGATCTGACCAAACGCTTGCTACCGACTCAGGCTACAAGACTTCAACAAAGATTTCGGAGGTTTTACCGCTCAACGCTTCACTTGGTGCCTTCCGTCGCTACCTGGAAGATCCCGTCAAGTATGGCCTGTCGCCACTCCCACTCTGTCACTTTTCGATTGGCTCTCAGGACGAGCGCGAGGTTTCATTCATGACTCTGCCTGATGTGCCAGATTTCGACATCTGTATGCCATGCTACAAGGCCGTCTTTGCGGCAGGCCCTTACCGTGATCAGTTTATTGAGTCTGTGCATCCGCCTCCGAGGCCCTACATGCCTCTGAAGATCCGCTGCGACTTTGGCAGCATACCATGGTACCAACTTGGATGGGTCATGGCCTTGAAAAGAAGAGAGCCTAGAATTGGCGATGTTTATGACCGCATTGCAAGGGCACTTGTCAAGTCGGGATACCACTGCGCCCAGACATCCGAAGCTCCCATCTACATGTGCACGCTTCGCAGCCAATGGAAATCGACAAACCTGTTGCCGGATTTTGCGGTTTGCCCTCGGTGCATGGAGTGTATCTACACGCTTTTGCCGACGATGTACCAGAATCAGCTTTTTGTTGAAGTGAAGCCATCTCCAGGACAACAGTGTGCCTTCCGCCATGGCGCTGAAGGATTAAGTTTGCGGTTCATCAACCTGTTTGATTGCATGGAAGTTTGCTGCGACCGAGGCATCATATACGGCCGGCCACCCGATGGCCCCAAGCTTGTTGAAGAACTTGGCCAGCTCGTTGGCTTTGCTAAATGCACACCGCCGACTGCGCCCAAGACCGAGGAAACATGGTACATGATTGAGCAGCTCGGAGACCTGACCTTTTGCGGTGACTGCTACTACACTTGCGTCAAGCCGTTCAGGCATACTGAAGGGTGGAGGCGACTGGCGCCGATACCGGTACATAGGGCGCTGGCGTCTTGTGAACTGCATTCAGACCGTATGAAGAGAATGCTTGGCGTTGCCTTTTCGACAATGGATCTGAGTTCCATGAGACACGATATCTGGACGCAGAGGAGGCAGTATGCCGATGACTTGTCACATCGCATGGACCAAAACCAAGGACGTCGGTTCTAAGGGCTGGGTTGAGAATTAAAAGAAGTAATTTTGATTACGTTGCTTGGTGGTTGAAATTTGTTTTACAAATTGTCAGCTTGGGCACGGCACGGAACATTAAAGGGACGGATTTTTTTTGTTGTTTGTTTGATATTGACTATATTCGGGCTGGCTTTTTTATTTACTTATGTCGTGACGAGAATTTGTTTGACAATGTATCTACGAATGTTGTCTAATTTATTTTGTTTTTGCCTCCTGTCTTTGTCTTATTAGTGCCGGCGTGAGGTTAACCATTCCAATAAAAGCTCCAGGGTCTTCTTCTGATAAGATAAACTTTAATCTGGCTGCCAATTGAACCCAGCGGTTAAATTGCCACTTAAGAGTGGGGCTGCAGTCCTAAGGCTAGAACAAATTTATCACCAAACAGTCCGCCCATGACGAAAATCGCTGTAGCGTAAGCTGGGTGGTACCAAACAGACGACGGCCATTGAGCAATTGTCGGCAACTCCCTTTCCCTCTTTTTTTTTTTCTTTCTAGTGTATTGGTCTTGGTTTGGCCCTGCTAAGCGCTAATTCGACAACAAAGCAATCTCCCGACGATTTCTCGACGGACCGAAGCCCTCGAACCCTCACACAACCCCATAGACACACATACACACATACACACAATGGCCTCTAGCTTCCACGGTCTTGCCCGCTTCGGCATCAGTGCTGCTGCTATCCGGCCGTCTATGCCGATCGCGGCGGTTTCGGCGGCGGCTATGCAAATTCGTTGCGCCAGTGTCAAGTCCAAGGCGACCAAGGACGCCGAGAAGAAGAGCAAGAAGAAGCTTCCCAAGGACTTCAAGGTCTACGATCCTACCAAGTTCCCGCAGTTTTCGCTGTGCGATGCGATCAGGTATGATTTAGCCAAGGGAATGGAGTTGTTTTAGTCAAGGAGAGGGAGTTGTTTTAATCAACAGAGCAACAGACTCATGGGAACAGGCTGCTAACATGGCTTTTCTTTTGTAGATACCTCCGCGCCGCCGAGGTTGGCTGCCACGGTAGCGCCACCAAATACGAACTTGCCGTCCGCCTGCGCACCGCCCGCAACGGTCCCGTTGTGCGCAACACCATCAAGCTGCCGCACCCCGTGCGCACCAGTGCCAAATTTGGTGTGGTTTGCCCCGAGGGCAGCAAGATTGCGCAAGAAGCGCTGCTTGCTGGTGCCGTGGCCGCCGGCCAGGAGTCTCTGTTTGAGCGCATCCGCGCCGGCGACATGCCCTTTGACCGGTTGATTTGCCACGAGGACTCGGAGAAGGCGCTGAACGCGGCTGGCCTGGGCCGCATCCTGGGCCCCAAGGGCATGATGCCCTCGCGCAAGCTGGGCACCGTCACCAAGAACATCAAGCGGTCGATGCAGGCGGGTGCCGACGAGTACCGTGAGCGTCAGGGTGTGGTGAGAATGGCGATTGGCCAGTTGGGCTTCACGCCCAAGATGCTGGCGGAGAATCTCAAGGCGTTCTTGGGCCAAATCAAAAAGGAGTGTGCGGCACTGGAGGACCTGACGTACAAGGAGGTGCGCGAGGTGGTGCTGAGCTCGTCCAAGGGCCCTGGCTTGAGCTTGAACGGCAAGTTTAATTCGACGGACCCGGCCGTTGCGGAGCAGCACCTGGTTGGCATCATGTAAGAGTGGTGTTGTTATTGCTGTGCTTGTTTTCTGTTTGACATCTGTACCATCACTTTGCCCTCTCTCTTCCGGAAGAGCTGTACCATATACCTTTTTCACAGTGTACATCACTGGCTGTCAAAGGCCAGAATCAAAAAAAATATACATATTGATGATTTGACGTTAGTGCCGTGGGTCTTCATTATCATTAAATGTGATTGTTGGTAGGAGTAATATATACAAAAGTGCAACGAGACTTATTTTCCCTTGAGAATCTTGATGGCTTCGGCAGAGGCACCCAGCTTGCGGTACATGCCCATGTAGCTGAGCAACCGCTCTTGGCCCTTTGTCCCTGCTCTTCTGGCCTCTCTCATGGCATTGCTCAAGTCCAGCATGATGGTGTTGCGACAGCGCAGCCTTCTTTCTTCAGCTCTGACGACAAACGGCTTGTCCCTGCCAAGCTGGTCAAAGAGCTTATCGACCTTGTGCAAGCTCTCTAGCAGTGCCGCAACCTTAACCGGACTCGTACCAATCATTCCGCCATCATCCTCCCCAACCTCTTCATCTTCGGACTCTGAGAACCAGCCGGCATCGTTGACTACCTCCTTTTTCGCAGCCAGTGCGGGCGTCCGCGGTGTCGACGGTGGCAAACTGCCCAGCGACAGCCTCGCTTCCAAATCGCGCAACAAATCATCCGCCTCAATCATGCACCGGCCCGTCTCAATGTCACTGCGCACGTCGGCCAATTCATCGTTGAGCGCGGCGACCTCGGTGCCCTTTGCGTGTACCTGGCTCTTGAGATCCTCGACGCCGCGACGGAAGCCAAACAGCGACATCTGCACATCTGAGACCTTGTCGTCGCCGCCGCGCAGGTCGTTACCGAGCGATAAAAAGGCATTGTAGTTGGAGTTGACCAGCTCGAGCAGTTCGGTGCTGATGGCGGCACTACGCTCGCGCAAGTCGGTGCGAAGATCTTCAAGGGTTTGGTGGCGCTCGCGCAGCGCAGACAAGTACGTAGCCGGGTCGAAATCGGCAGCGAGAAAGTCGGAGCGTGGGAGAGCCTCGGGAAACGGAAGAGGCGTGTCGTCGTCGCCGGCTTCAGAAGACGAGGATGACATAAAGGCAAGGCTGCCTTTGCGCGAACTGTTGTCGTACAGCGACGTAGACTGTGAGGCTGAACGGCCGTGGAGGGAAACACCGAGACCGGACATTGTGATGATTAAGAGTTGTTTTAATGAGTAAGATGAACAAAGACGAGAATGCCGTTGAAAAAAGGACCTTACACCTACCTACCTTAATACTAGTCGTTGTGTTCAACAACACATAACCTAGTCGAATGTGGGCCTCTAGGGTCTGGTACTCGGATTAGGGTCTGTTAAGTGCGTACAAGGTACAAGGTAAGTACGTACCTTACCTGAGCCCGCCTAAGAATTAATTGACCCCTCCACTCAAAACAGACGCATAGCAAAACGAAGGGCACCCCGCCAAAAAAAACTAAGGTTGACTCAAAAATAAGAACCTTTTTTTTTTCTTCCTCTTCCTCTTTTTCTTTTGATTTTTCTTCCCCCCCCCCATATACCCTCCAGCATATCACTTCATACATCCCCCCAAAATGACCCCCGACGAGCTCACGACCGTCGCCCCCAAGCTGGTGGGCGACTTCAAGAGCATTGATGCTCACCTGCGCGATCTTGACAAGCACCTGACGCTGCGCTCGTACCTGATCGGCTACTCGCTGAGCCCTCTCGACTCACAGATCTGGTCGACTCTGCGCTCCAACCGCGCCGCCATTGCCTTTATCCGCAAGGGCCCGCTGGTCAACCTGGCCCGCTGGTTCAACTTTGTCGAGGCTACGCACCCCGAGCTGCAGGATTCCATCAAGGCGTCGGAGAATGCGGCTCGTGAGAAAAAGATGGCCCAGAGCAAGGCTGGCGGTAACTACAACATCGCGCTGCAGGAGACCGAGAAGGGTGTTGTCACTCGTTTCCTGCCCGAGCCTTCGTATGTTCCTTTTGTACTATTGAAGGCTAATTTTTGTTTTTGCTAACGCTCACTCTGACAGTGGCTACCTCCACATCGGTCACGCCAAGGCCGCCCTGCTTTGCGACTACTTTGCTCACCAGCAGTACGATGGCAAGCTGAAGCTGCGTCTCGACGATACCAACCCCTCCAAGGAGAAGCAGGAGTTCCAGGACGCCATTGTCGAGGATCTGGCCCTGATGGGCATCAAGGCCGACAGCCTGACCTACACCTCGGACTACTTCGACTATCTGTACGACATGTGCAAGCGCATGATCACCGAGGGCTTCGCCTATGCCGACGACACCGACGGCAAGACCATGCAGGACGAGCGCTTCAACGGAATCGCCTCCAAGCGCCGCGAGCGTTCCATTGAGGAGTCGCTGCACATTTTCGAGAACGAGATGAAGAACGGTACCGAGGAGGGTCTGCGCAACTGCATCCGCGCCAAGCTGTCGTTTGACAACCCGAACAAGGCTCTGCGTGACCCTGTCATCTACCGCTGCAACGTCACTGACGCCCACCACCGCACCGGCACCAAGTGGAAGATGTACCCCATGTACGACTTTGCCTGCCCCGTCGTTGACTCGTACGAGGGCATCACCCACGCCCTACGCTCCACCGAGTACACCGACCGTAACCCCCAGTACCAGTGGTTCCAGAAGACGCTGAATCTGCGCAAGGTCTACATGTGGGACTTCTCGCGTCTCAACTTCACCCGCACTTTCCTGTCCAAGCGTAAGCTGGCCAAGCTGGTTGATGCCGGCAAGGTCTGGGGCTGGGACGACCCGCGTATGCCCACTGTCCGTGGTATCCGCCGCCGCGGTATGACTATTGAGGCTCTGCGCGACTTCATCCTGAAGCAGGGTCCCTCGCGTAACATTTCGCTGATGGACTGGACCACCATCTGGGCCGGTAACAAGAAGGTCATTGACCCCATTGTCGCCCGTCACACGGCCATCTCGGTCAAGGATGTCGTAAAGGTTAAGCTGACTGGTGCTGAGGCCCCCGCTGCCGCCTTTGTCGAGGACAAGCCTAAGCACCCCAAGAACCCGTCGGTCGGTAACAAGAAGGTTGCCTTCTCGTCCGAGCTGGTCATTGACCAGGCTGACGCCGCCTCGTTCAAGGACAACGAGGAGATTACCCTGATGGCCTGGGGTAACGCTATTGTGCGCAAGACCGAGAAGGCTGGCGAGGCTATTTCCGGCATGGAGCTGGAGCTCAACCTCAAGGGCGACTTCAAGGCCACCGAAAAGAAGATTACGTGGCTGTCTAGCGCCGGCACCACCCTTGTGCCGGCCGAGCTGTGGGAATTTGACTACCTCATCAACAAGGACAAGCTGGAGGAGGACGACGTGCTCGAGGACTGCCTCAACACCAAGACTGCGTGGTCCGAGGACGTGCTCTGCGACGAGAACGTTGGCCTGCTCAAGGCTGATGACATTATCCAGCTGGAGCGCCGCGGCTACTTCCGTGTCGACAAGGGCCTGAACGACTGGAAGAACGGCGAGGAGGGCGAGAAGGGTAAGCGTGTGGTTCTGTTCTCGATCCCCACTGGTAAGGCTGCCAAATAAATGTAGCTCAGAGGGGCTGGGCGAGGTGTAAAATAGCAAACAAGTACATGATATAAAGAAATACTACTACTACTACTACCCAATACAGGCCTGTATCTTTTATGACAATTTACTTGTGCGCCGCAAGCACGTGATATGTGTAAGAAGCGGAAGGTGCAGAAATTTCACATTTCTCATTCATTAACATATCTTCCTAACTTATGGTATCTCAAAACTTTTCATCCCCCCCCCCCCCC
>LKBB01000035.1:12989-47032 GCA_001513885.1 Thielaviopsis musarum
CCCCCCCCCCCCCCGGGCCCCCTAATCCCATTTTTGCGCCGGAATTTTACTGACTGTCACGCTCATCAACCGCCGCTGTCTTCTCCATGGGCGCCATCGCCACAGCAACCGACGACTTCTTATGAACATCAGACAAGCCATAGACCACCAGACTGGCCATGCCCAGGAACGCCGAGATGCACGAAAACACCAGCGCCACAATACCGCGAGCCGTGAATCCCGACGGCAGCCAGTCGGGCTGCTTGTTCTGGCCCTTGAGATCCAAATAGTCCTTGGTATTCGATGCCGCGTTGCCCTCGTACGGCACGTTGGCTGCCTTGCAGGCATCAATATGGTCCTGCGGCAGCGTAATGGTGTTCTGCAGGTCCTCCGGGGCCTCGACAAAGATCATGGCCAGACCAGACGACAAGTGCCAGTCAATGTGGCAGTGGAAGATCCACACGCCCGGGTTATCCGCGACAAAGCGGAGAACGACGTAGCCCTGCGGTGGCAGCAGAACGGTGTCACGACGCGGCGGGTACTTGGGGAAGGCGGTGTGGTTGGAGGAATTGTACGGCACCGGGTCACCCGACATGAACGAGTTGTAGTCGGCGCCAAACGACGGCGCACGCGTAATCACCTGGAAGTTGTGGCCGTGCAGATGGAACGGGTGCGTGCCTGAGTCGGCATTGTTCAGGGTGATTTGCACGACCTGGTTGCGCTTCAGAACCACAGGATGCGTGTATTCACCGTACACGGTAGCGTCGCTGGTGAGGTTGCCGGCAGACAGGGCCGTGTACAGCGAGGGAACCTTGGGAGGGGTGAAGGTGATGTCGTTGAGGAAGGCATAGTTATCGCCAGTCATCAGGTTGTTCATGTACACGGTGAGTTCGACGTCAATGTCCGGGTCGGCGAACAGCTCCGTCTTGTCATACGGCACGAGGCCCATGTCATCGTACGGTTCCAGATCTGAGCTCGTGTCGACTGTCACCTCGACCTCGTTGAACGGGGCCGACGAGTTGTACGACAGCCAGTTGGTCTGGTTGAGCTTCAGGTCTGACGGAATGGTGTCGAGCAGATCCGAGTCAGCCACGGTGACTATGCCGAAGTTGGCACTCGTCGAGTTCTTGGTGCGCAGCAGCACCGAGTAGCGCTGGGCCGTGCCAATGAAAAGCATGCTGGCCGTCTGCGGCTCAGTGTACACGCCGTCAATCTCGACAATCTCAAAGTCGTGGTCCTCAATGTAAAAGTACTGGCTGACATAGGCGCCAATGTTGATGATGCGCAGCAGATACGTCTTGCCGGGCAGCACGGGGATCTTGGAGTTTTGAGTGTCGTTGAACAGGAACGAGTTGGGGATAGGCTCAGCGCCCGACGGGTTGTACAAGCTCATGAACTCGCCCTTGAGCTTGTCCTGCATGTCATGGTACCAGTCCGACAGCGTGATGGGGATTTCCTCGTATACCTCGTCCAGGTAAAAGGCATCCGGGTCATGCACCAGCAGCGCCTGGCGGTAGCCATCGGGGTAGCAGTAGTCTGTGTGACAGTGGTACCAGTACGTGCCGGGCTGGTCGACAGTGAAGTTGTACGTGAACGACGAGCCGGTAGGCACGGGGCACTGGGTGACCATTGACGGGCCGTCCATGTGGTTTGTTCCGTTCTGGAACATGCCGTGGAAGTGGATGGATGCGCTGCGGTCCAGGTCATTGTGCATATGGACCACCAGCTGGTCGCCCATGTCAACCTCGATCACGGGCAGCGGCCACTGGCCGTTGATTCCCACCACCTGGCGCGTAAACATGCCATCAGGGTTGGCATCAACCCAGCCGATGGTAAAGTTGTACTCGACAGTCTTTGCCAGCGCAAAGGGCGCACAAAGCAGCGGCAGCAGTGCCGACCGCATGAAGTTGACCATTCTTAGGGTTTAAGGCTGGTACTGCAGAATTTTTTTTCTTCTTTTTTGTTTTGTCCCGTGTGCCAAGAACAAGCTAAGAATTAGCCAAGACAGAGAAAGGTCAGGGCAAGGTGAGCTTAAAGCAACGACTTTGAAGAAAAACGTTGGGCAATAAAAGGAAAAGAGTTGAGGAAAACAAAGAAAAAGAAAAGAGGTAATGTTCAAGGAAGACGAAGGACGGATTCCACGGGAGCAACGTGGAACAAATGCGCCAGCTTCAGCAACACACCAGCAAAAGAGGAGCAAAAAAGCGAAGAAAGGCGGGTTGGGGAGGAGGAAGGAGGAAAAGCAAAACGGAAGAACAAGAAGAAAGAAAAAAAAAAGAAGAAGAAGAAGAGAGAAAAAGAGAAGCGGGCAGGGGCGGCGTTGGCTTCTGCTAGCTGCAGGCCTTCCTTATATGTTGAAGCAAGACTGAGCAAGTCTTAGAGTTAACTAGCAGCAGCAGTAGTACTACTAGTAGATCTTGGCTCCTACGGGCGAACAACACAAAAACAAAAGTCTTTTTGTCTTTGGTGGATTTTTTTATTATATTTTAGCTGGAATATTATTTTTGGCCTGCAAGTGGGTGGCCGACAGGGTAGCGGGCATATCAATCAGTCGAGCGGTCGTTTCGCTATTGTCCAGAATGGGACGAGTGAGAGAACAAGCCGGGCAGAAGCTTTTTTCATGGACAATTATTTTTCTTTTTTTTTTTATTGCTTTAATGCTTTTATTGGCTTCTAATCTTTCTCGTCCGATCATCGAAGTAGTCCAAGAGTGAAATAAAAAGACGCAACTACAGGCAATAGTTTCCAAAGTTCCATGGCCATTTGGCTCGCCGGTCCATCAGATAAACCCAGAATAAGACCATGCCTTGCCAGCAAAAAGCGGGCAAAGAACGGTGCAATCCGATACCACATCTGGCTTAGTTCTTATCCATGCTAATATTCCTTTCGGGACAAGAAGTTCCCTTTGGTTATTTTATGTTGAATTTTATTTCCATCCAAGAAGAAAAGGTTGATTTGGTAAGAGTGAGTAATACAAAAAAGAATGGACTGAAAAACTCTGCATTTGCATGACACAAGACAAGACAGGAAAGTCGCATGAGCGCTCCGCAGATTCGCAGCTTCCGTCTTGAGACCCATCCTTCTTCGTATTCTTGGTTAGAGGTCCTGCCGATTCCCGTTTTCTTTTTTTCCTTGTTTTTTCTTTTCTTTTTTTCTCACGCCTCATCTCATCCTTCTACAGATTGATAAAGTATTTTGGTACTCTTTTTGGCGGTGTTCGGGCCTCTTTATCAGATCATCTGGCAGTTCCCCCTCCACCAAACCTGTTTCCTCTTCTTCTTTCTCCTTCTTCCTCATATAGAGGCCTTCCTTGGTTGCACCTTTTTTTTTTCTTCCTTTGAAACTCTTTCCCATCTTTCACCTAATTGCTCAGACAACTTGGAAGGCCGCCGCCCAAGATCGCCCATCATGATCTTCGCCGTGCAAATCTTCTTCATCGTCTTCCGTGAAGCCCTCGAGGCCGTCATTGTTATTTCCGTTCTTCTTTCTTTCCTCAAGCAATGTCTTGGCCAGCCCGGCCAGGATATGGTCCTGTACAAGCGTCTCGTTAGACAGGTTTGGGTTGGCTCTGGCATTGGCCTGTTCATTGCCCTCTGCATCGGTGGTGCCTTCATTGGTGTCTTCTACGGCCTTGGCAAGGACCTGTGGTCGCAGACCGAGGATCTCTGGGAGGGTATCTTCTACCTGATTGCCGCCATCATTGTCTCTGTCATGGGCCTAGCCCTCCTGCGCATCAACAAGATGCAGGAAAAGTGGAAGCTCAAGATCGCAGAGAGCCTGTCGCCTACTGCTGTCACCACCGGCTGGACCAAGTGGCTGGGCGCCTGGGGCAAGCGCAACGTCATGCTGCTGCTCCCGCTCATCACTGTTCTCCGCGAGGGTCTCGAGGCTGTCGTGTTTGTCGGCGGTGTGTCTCTCTCGCTGCCGGCCAAGTCGTTCCCGCTTCCCGTGGTGTGCGGCTGCCTTGCCGGCCTGATTGTCGGCTTCTTCATCTACCGCGGTGGCAACGCCATGTCGATCCAACTGTTCCTTATTGCGTCGACCTGTGTGCTGTACCTGATTGGTGCTGGCATGTTCTCGCGTTCCGTATGGGCGTTCCAAAACTACAAGTTTGTGCAGCGCGTGGGCGCTGATGTCAGCGAAGCCGGCTCTGGCCCGGGATCGTACAACATCCGGGAGAGCGTGTGGCACGTCAACTGCTGCAATGCCGAGACCGACAACGGTTGGGACGTGTTCAACGCGCTGCTGGGCTGGGAAAACAGCGCCACATACGGCAGTGTCATCTCGTACAATGTCTACTGGCTGGCTCTGATCTTGGCCGTCGTTGTGCTCATGTACGAAGAGCGCACCGGCACCATGCCGCTCAAGAAGCAGATTCTGGGCGCCATTGGCAAGATCCCGGGCATGCGCAACTGGGCGCAGAAGAAAATGCAGAAGAATACTATCAGTGGTGATGCGGCTTTGGCCGAGGTCGCGCAGCACCATGCAGGTGTTTTGCAGACTGCCTAGATGGAAGGAGAGCTGGAGTTGTGGTTGGGTTAGGTGTGGTTACTAGTACTAGTACTAGTAGTAGTAGTAGTAGTAGTAGTAGTACTTAAAAGTTTAATTTCCTGGTGGATGAAATATGATTCAATGAAATCCCATGAAAGGTCTTCACACCTTCCATTTCTCCTGTGCTTTCCACTTCTTGTGTCTCCCTATTCTCTTCCTACTCTACTCTACTTCGTATATCAGCTTTGTAATGTCTTTTTTAACGGGGCATATAAACATTAAGGTGTTTTTTTTTTTTTTTAGCGGGGCATCTCTGCTCTATACGATGGAACTCTGTGTGTTTTCTTTTCTGTCAAACTAGTTAAGCTTAGTTTTCTGCCTGAGTCACCTAATTTCATTTTTTTGGCCAAACAACAAGCCAGCCAGAGAGGAAAATCTTGCACCTAGCCAACATCACCCGAGAAGGAATACACAAGGTTCTCGACTGTTCTGTTTTGATCAGATAAAACCGGGTCTCGCTGGACACTATCGCAAGTTTAGCAAAGCCATGGCTCCTTCTTTTTATGGGCTGCCACGGCTTTTTTGACTTTTCTGTCGCTTTTTCCACCTGGTCGATCATTGTTGGAAGCTGACTAGCGTTCTACAATCATTGGCGTTGGAAGTTCTTGGCTTTGGATTCTTGTTTTCTTGGCTTTGGATGCTTGTTTTCTTGGCTTTGGATGCTTGTTTTCTTGGCAAAAAGTTTCTTTTAACTTGGCAGTCAACAAATTGCTGCAAAGGCAAAATAAGCTAACCGGCAATCTACTGCGTATAATTCCACAACAACCTGCAGGACGCCCGCCTAAAAAACGACACACGAACGAAAATGAATGACTTTTCACGAGCAGGGGTCTCCAAGAAGCTCTTTTCCGATACTCAATGTCTACCGCGAACTCGAAAACGAAAAAGAGACTCAGCTCGTAAGAAGCACCGATACCCCACCCCGGTCATTGTTGCTAGGAATCTGGGCTAATTATGGGTGCCTAACAGGCGATTATCTTTTGAAACCGGCGTCGTTGTCTTTGCCATTTCCCAATCTGATTATGGCTTATCATATCTGATTTAGCCCATTTGATCATATCAATCAGTCAAGGCAAAGTCCAGGCCGGCCCGCTCGGCTCTTTTCGGAGTTGACTTGCAGAAAAAAAAAGAAGAAAAAAAGAAGGAAAAAAAAAAAAAGGACTAGGAAACAGACCCGCTCGCTTCTTGTGACCAAAAACGGCCGTTTATCATGCGGGGCCTTTGGCGGCACAAGTTTTCACAGGGCCCATGGCATTTGGCTATCAGATCATTTGGCCTTCAAGTTTTCTTCTCGCGATGTGACCCGACTCATAGATTCCCTACGTCTTAGTCCCATTTCTCATGGTCACCTTCTACCTTGGGACAAAGTTTTTCAAAGGCATCGACGACCACACTGTACGAGGTAACGACAACGTCGAGCCGACTGCAAAATAGCGCATGCATGGTCTTCTCGACTACAACGTTCAACACCCAATTCAGAAGTCGACGCTATTCTGTGTCGTGTCAATGGTTGCATGTGTGTGTATTTTGGGTTGTGGTGGGCTTTCGCTTAATCTTTGGAGGGGTTCACGAGAAGGATCAATTGATAGTACCAAGCTTTTACCGCTCAAGTCCGACAAGGCCATGTTATCAATCTTGCAAGGCTTAAACCTCGCTTACTATATTGATATATTAGGGTACGCAAGCTAGGGTTGGTATCTACTAACTCTACTCCGTACAACAACACCAGGGCCACAAAGTGTGCTGAACCGTATCTCGCACTAACAATACAACCAGCCACAAGCCCTCGAAACGCCAGTCCACATGTCTCTCTAGTTCTTTGGCTTCTTACGCACCAGACCTGCACTGAGCACATTCACCACTGGCGCCCCCGCAGCCACTGCGGCTTTGCTCTCCGAATCCTGTCTCTTGCGCTTCACTAGCCCCGACAGATTGTTGACCGCCAACACATTGACTTCCTGCGCGCCGTTCTTGTCCGCCACCGCATCTCCAGGCGCCACTGGCTCCGTCTCGCCCTCCACCACGGCCCCCCACATATTGCCACTGCCAACCTCGGTGATCCAGCGCGCGGAACTGCTCTGGGCAATGGCTAGATTGGAAAAGTCCAGGCGCAGCAGCAGCTCGTAGATTTGCTTGTAGTCTGCATCGTCAACAATGATTTCGCCGCGGCTGTCAACCGGCCAGGCGTAAAATTTGGTCAGCGTGGGCTTCTTGAGCAGGTTCTTCTTGCGCTGTGTCTTGATATGTGGCTCGCGCGAAATGATGACGCCCGTTAGCTTCTTGCGCTTCTTCTTGCCGTCTTTGGCGCGCAACCTGAGGCCCTTTTTGCCGGCACTGAAGGAGACCTTCTTTGATTTTGTGGGCGGCGACGACTGCAGGGTGCTGGGGTCGCGGGTATGGTTCGACGCTGTATTGAATACAACCCACAGAAATCCCGTCATGCGCCCGCTGGAACACTCCTGGCGGTAGGCCATCATATCCCAGAACTGGTCAATGTTGTGCACGCTCTTCCACAGACCCTTCTTCTTAAACTGCCCCGACTTGGCCGCCTCGTCGTCCAGCTCATCGCGGAAGCGCGCTTTGGGGTCGTCAGGGTAGCTTGGTATCAGACAACGCACCGGCAATTCTGCGCCTGCATCTGGCGTGAACTGTGTGAGCTCCTTTAGTGGGTGGTTGAAAGCCCAGTTCTTGAGAGCTGTCGGTGTGCGCGGCACCAGCGCGCGCATTTCGTACCGATCCAGCCCGGGAACCACAAGGTATGCCTTTGATTCCTTCCAGGGCTCCATCTCGCCAATGGGCGGCGCCTCAACAATAGGGTTGACTACCCGGCACCACCACTTGACCAGGCCGCGATCATCGAGCACATGTTTATCTTTGTTTTCTATGCTGCCCGGAAACAAATACTGATCTTGTGCGCGCGCAAACAGACTAACGACGAACTGTACGTCTTTGCGCCGACGTTCCGCGACAAGGAACTCGACAAACGCTGTAGTAATTGTGCGAATTGGCGACTGCGCGCCTCTGGACAGGCCCAGAAGGTGTAGATATCCGGTTGAATCGGCCTTTGACACAAACAACGTAGTCGAAAACGCCGTTGTGTATATGAATATCTCGAGGGCTAGCACCAGGACTGCCGCTGGTGCATCGTTCTTGTCGGGGACGTCGATGGAGACGGCAAGGAAGTGTGTTTCGCAAAAGGTCTTGTCCGGGATCTGATTCGGCGGCGGCGCGTAGAGTGGGTCTTTGCGACTCGGCGGTGTTGAGATGTGGTAGACGCCAAACTTGTGGCCTTTGGGGAGAATGGCGGAAAGCTTGCGGAGCAGCTGCGGGCTCGCTTTGTGGTCGGCTGCTTGCGCTTCTTGTTCCATTGGCACTTTAGTTTTCTTATTTTGTTGGCTGTGATGGCTGAAGAGAGTAGTGGGATAATAAACAACAGCTGAGTGAAGTGAATTGATGAGAAATAGTGTGCGGAAAAGGCAAAGCTTCAAAGATGCTTTTTTATAAAACCAAACATGCCTTTTGCGCAAGTCTGTTTTGCGACAAACGAAATGCGGCAACGCATTTGTGGGGCTGCAACTGTCTCGACTCTAACCCTACTCCACCGCCCGAAACCCTCGTCCTGAAAACCAAGCCCCACTAACACACTCCATCACGTGACCATTAAGAAACTTGGAAAAGTTAGTATCGCGATGTTTCGGTGCTACATTTCAACGTCTAGTAGACGAACGAAGCGAGCGCCATCCGCCCAGTTCCACCCAATTGCCCCCACAATATCTTTCCGGTCATTGGAATTGACTTTATCCCGGCTTACGAACGGATATCTTCACGCGCATAGGGAGTTAGTTTTAATTCCTACAGATTCGAGTGTCTACCACCCCGCCATCGCCCGGCCCCGATTCCGATCCCGATCCACCCGATACGCACATCCACACATTCCCCACCATGGCCTCCCGGACATCCACCATGCTTGCCCGCCGCACATGCGCCGCCGTCCCGGCCCGTCGCGCGCTTTCGACCACGGCCCGTCTGGCCTCTGATTCCTCCTCCTCCTCCTCCTCTTCTTCTTCTTCTTCTTCTGCCACCGCCCAGTCCGTGGCGGGAAAACCGCGCTGGGCGTATACGCCGCCTGCAATGAAGGCGCCGTTCTCGCCGCACGTGACCAAGGACCCGCGGCGGTCGGAGTGGCGGGTCAACGAGGACCCCGAGGTGCTGGATGCCATGTACACGCGGTTGCTGGGGCGGGATGGCGCGCGCATTCTGCCCGAGGAGATTAAGTGGTTGGCGGTGACGCACAAGAGTTTTGACCAGGCGAGACGAGGCATGAATGATCGTCTTGCGTATATCGGTAGGTATTCCTGAATTTGTATAGGTGTGAAGTTGTCGTGCTAACAGAGTTGCGCAATAGGTCGCATGGCCATCACCCATGAATGTGCCAAGTCCATTACCTCAGCGGCTCCCAAGGAGGCCGCCGCTACCCCCGATGAGTTTGGCCGTGTTCCGTTCAGCAACCCCCTCCTGGACAGCCTGGACAACCTGACCACCGAGCAGCCGAAGCAGGTGGTGTCTGTGGCGAATCTGGAGCGTGTCGCTCTGGAGGTTGGCCTTCTCAAGGCCTTGAGGTGGAAGCCTCGCTTCGTATGTTTTCCTCCATCTGCATCGCACCCCCTTGATCTATCTTTAGCTGTTGTAATCAGGCCATAGCATAGCCTACACGACATGAGTCCGTGCCATGATATGCTGTTATCACGCAGTAAACTGGAGCACTTGCTGACCTACTCCATCTCCACAGCCCGAGGACCTCGTCGCTTCCGGTCAGCCCCTTGTTCTCTCAACCACCATGGCTGCCATCTTCGGCGCTATAGTACTGCAGCACGGCTCTGAGGTTGCCAGCAGACTTATCCGCGACCGTCTTCTCGCGCGCATCAAGATGATGGCGTCTTCCAACTAAAGCGTCCTCTTCCACAACTAAAAAGAAAAGATATAAAAAAAGGGCATACTACGACCTTACCACGACTCACAGCTATCTTTACCCTCCATGTACCATTACCACCCTCTATCTTCATTGCTTCTGTCTCTTTGTATAGGCAGACCGACACCGTTCGTGTCTACACAAGAATTAACATGTACTATTATATTTTGGACGTACAATTGTTTGCACAGTTTTCCCTCCCCGCTTGAAGTTGATATTTTGTGGTTCCGCATTGTACAAAGTACTAAATGCCGGTGGCTGACAGAGATCTGAAATTCAAAGTTGATTCGTGACCGTAAACCGAAGTACTGAAATTCTGACAAGCACTAAATAATCTAAAACGACAGCTGCCAAATGCCAACTCACACCAAACCAAGCCCAAACAATTTTCCCGCGAACGCCAATCGCGTTAAAGCACAGCGAAAGAGAAAGCAAAGCGAAAGAGAAAACAAAACAAAACAAAAACGAAAACGAAAACGAAAACACAAAAGAAAGCCACATGGTAATATGGCCCACATCGTCAGCTTGAGCAGTAAGCTCATGCCTAGCTAAAGCAAAGCAGCCGCCCGCCCGTCCGCTGCAGGTTGTCTTCCCAGATAATCTCCAGCCCATGGCTGATTTCCGCTTTGCCGTCCTTCTTCTTCTTCACCACCGGCAGCGTTTCCTTGAAATATGGCACAACAGACGCGCGGATTGTGCACAAATTCTGCCACATCGACTCGGAAATCTTGCGTCGAAGGGCCGGCCGGATTGTACGAGTGAGAAGCAGATTCATGTACTTGACAACTATGTCGTTGCGAATCTGAGAAATAAAGCCCTCGCTCAACCCAATCATGCGCGTCTCAAAACGGCCCGTGATGACCATCCACGTCTTGAGAAGCATGGTCGATTCTTGAAGTGGCAACATGCAGTGGCCAGCCTGTGTGCTGATTTTGAAATAGCTGACGGGGCTTTCATGCGACCCAAAGTGCTGCACGCCCTCAAGCTGCGGGTCCCATGCACACAGATCATTGAGCAGAATGGCAGCCGCGATATGGGCGTTTAGCGGCATATAAAGCACCATGTCCCATTCGGGATTGATGTAGGCGTGCGTAGCAGTCGGGTTGCATACTTCAAGTTGCGGGGCAGCATTCTGGTGATGAGGTTCTCCCAATGGCAAATGAATGCGGTAGAAGCGAAGAGCCTCATCGCGGGCTTCTCTGCAGACACGCATGATTCCCGGGGATCGGTTCTCGGTGTACCAGCGAATGTTGCTTACAGGTTGGCCCAGCACATTACGCCTAGATTGGATGTCTGCCGTTGCCAGCGCCCCAATAAGCACAACCACACGGCACTGACACAGGTGCATTTTCCAGATTTGTTGTCGCAGTTCATAGGGGAGCTTCTGGAAATAGTGAAACTCGGTCGCTGGCTTCAAGTCATCGTCAATGGGTGGCGTTTCTAGGGCTTTATAAATGCCCATCGACGGGGGGTCAATTTCATCGAGCTCTCGTGCGACATGAGAGGCCGAGAGAGAATCAGCTGATATGGTGGTTCTGCCTTGGGAATCGGTATTTTTTACTATTGTAGTCCAATCCCTGATATCGAAGCCCAGAGACGATTCAAAGTCTCGAAATGGCGAGCGGTAGTTTTCTGGCGCAATGGGGTGCATTATACGGGAGGTTGTGTGGGCAAAGGCGTGGGCGTGGGCATCGCTGACAAAGATGGGTGGAGAAAATGCTCTCTGGGAAAACGACGTGACAATCATTTTGGAGGCGGGAGAATTGCGGCACAACAAGAGAGCTGAGCTGTCAGGAGGTGTGCAGCAAAATACTCTGCATGTACGCAGTATATCGAAAATTTGGCAGGCTGAAATGGTTATAAGCAAAGGACCTGCAGGCTAGTTTTCCCATCACACTTGGTCTGTCTAATAACAGCCTACCCAGTAATAAATAGGATTGCCAAACCTGGGAGAATATATACAGGCAAACAGGTACGGAAGCCCACGATTTCAGGCAGAAAGGGAATATATAAATAGTAAAATAGTAGATAATTTGAAGAACTCAATAAAAACGAGAGTAAGAAGAAAGAAAAGAGGGCATATGTTCCATATGATCAGGAGGGACATGAGATGAGACTTCGAGAGAGGTGGGATATCCAGATATATATATATATATAATTACATGCTATACATGCTAGTACTAGTAGTAGTCACTTGCATCCTTCTCATCAATGTCTCTATTGGGCTAAACATCGAAACAGGTAAGTTACTACTACAAGCCACGAACGGCATTTTGCAAATATCGGTACTATAAATCAGAGCTAAGGAAGCTCCGGCGTATCTGCGTGTAGATTATGGATGGTCTTTCTCCGTCTGTTTACTATCTGTATTTTCAGGTTTTATGGTGTGTGCGAATGCTTCCTATAGTTGTCGCAGGGGCTCCGTCACAGGGAAGACAGAGACACCAAATGCTGTACAGAAGCAGAAGCAGAGGACGACATAGAAGATAGAAACGGCCTACTTGTTGTCATTTGGTGAGCATTGGATACATGATTCACGAGTTCCGAGCAGGCAAGAATTCCAACACAATCCCTTGGATCAGGGACGGGAACAAAAGTAGCAAGAAACAAAGCCGCTCTTGTTGTATTGACGCTCAGGCTCAGATAATGGGCCTTCAAAACAAGAGCTAAAGCAGAGCCAAGGAAACATAAAGTGGACGGTCAATAACAAGCGTCATAGAAAATAAAGCTTACAGTACAATAAAGAAATTGCAGAGATTGTTGAACATCCTGCACTTTTGGTGCCAGGCTTGATTGTTCTACCAATTCTCTATGTTGATGTTTTCCTCTCCCTGGCTCGCTCTCAGAGCCCAAGAAGTATGCAGAATAGAGAGATTTACAGGGACCACTCATACGATGCTTTCTAGTTCTCCCTTTCTCCATGACGACACCAAGCGAAAAAAAAAAAAAAAAAAAAAAAAAAAAAAAAAAAAAAAAACAAGAAGCGGTAAAACGGGTCGTTGGAACACGGAACGACACAGAGAAGCACGAAGCTAATCCCACTGTCTTGGACCTTTTGACTTACAAGCATGCTACAAGTACGGAGTAGTAGTATGATGTACTCCGTAATTTTCCAGATCGGCTGTGCAAAAGTATCATTAGTAGTAGTGGTATACTCAAAAGAGGGGCAAAATTGAATAAATGTTTACACCGACGATTTGTTGATGGTGCAAAATTTTCGTTGAAGCAACTAGAAGTTACGCATTCATATGTTCTTTCTCTTGTTTCTCTGTTCTTTCCCTTTATTTTTTTTACCTGCACCTTCTCTGCCCCAGACCGCGGCGGCGCACGCTGACCTTGACAAGGAAAGAGCTTGCTGAGACTGAAGTCATTGTTTTTTTTTTTTTTTTCATGCTACCATTGGCACCATTGGCCATTCGGCGCTGCTACTGTAGCTTCCAATTTTTGCCCAAGCGGTACTAGTAAGCCGGGCTGTTTGTTGCTTCTATATTACTAGTACCAGCGCATATAACACTTGCGTATATACCGCCAGCAAACCCATCATCTCACATGCGCTAAGAACTATGAGATGCAATCGTGTGTATACGAATCCACCCATCCTTCCTAACTTGAATCATGGAGTCGACCTCTCAACGCCTTTCTGAAAGTGCTGTTCTGCCACCTGTGCCACGCCTGAATATCTGCTTTACGTATATTCTTAGTATCGCTTCTTCAGCCGATAATGTCCTAGTTTTGTCATAACGGCGCGTGAACGGCGCTAAAAATGGAAAAAGAAACTGGCCCAATTCAGAACTAGGGGCAAAATACTGGTAGTACTACGTAGGAAGTAAGTACTTATGTACAATAGAGACATGTCTACCTGCATACAAGGGCACTCACCAGATCATTCAAAGGGCGTTCCGCTTCAAAGGGCGTTCCGCCCTTGTTAATCCACAACAAACGCCCGCTAATCAAATACCATATTGGTCTTGATCAAGGGCAACCCAAGAAATCTATTTTTTTGGCAGCCAGACGCTTGCATTGCATGCAGCTTCTAGTGGTCTTCTGTGGATTTACAGCTGTGGTGTCGTCCATCTTTTTCCAGAAGAGGGCAAATGCTGTCTTATTGTTGTATTCAAACTTAAAAAGGTTAGTTGCCTCTGTTTTCTTTTTCTGGGAATGGATGAACAGAATGTTCCCTCCCGGATTTTAGGCTTAGCGAATTTGACATTACTTGTTCGAAGAAAACAAGAAAAGAGAGGACAGCAACGAGAATTCGTGGTTTTCTCTCAAATGCCTGCTATTTCTGGGTCATGAGAAGACGAAAACCACAATGCGAATTTCATCGACAGCCAAGCAAATGTATAAGCTACATGCGGTAAACGTGGACAAAAGTACAGCAATCAAGTATCGGGTACGGTATACTGTTGCCGCCGCGTTCTCCGTGCACCTTCTTTGCTTACCCTGCATCGTCACTTCTCCGTTTTCAACAATTGCTTATGAAATATTTGCTCTTGCTCTCCGCTTCTTCCATGTTCCTGATATGCTCGTCGCCCGTCAAGGAAGTCACGTCGTCAGCCTTTCTTTTCCAGCCTAATAGTGACGCATTTTGGCGTTTTCTTTAGTAGCTCTTCCTTTAAGCTTCTTTATGCGCTTTTTTTTTTCTACCAGATACCGCCGGGAAATTCAAAGGCGTATTTCGTATTATTTTTCTTCCTATCTCTCGCTAAAGCTTACCCTGCCCTGCCTTTAGTCAATGGCCTAAATATGGACCTCGGCAACAGTTGTGGGTGAGCCCACTCTATACGCACTTGCACTAAGAGACAGTCTTCGTGTGACGATATCACAACAACTTCTTTTGCCACTTGAAGATAGCGCTACAAAAGAAGCAATAAATCACTCCAAAAGTTTAAGAATTTTTACAAATAGCCCTAGTAGTACTTGTTTCCTCACTTTTCTGATGTTTTCTCAGAGTCCAAGCTGTAGATGCAAAGGCCACGCCGGTTACATGGAGACAGTCTCCACACGGATCTCTTCGACTACAGAATTACTCAGGTAAAGTCATGGCTCTTATTCTTAGTATTCTCTTGGTTGTTTTTGGTTCACTGGTATCGGTAGCCGCCCCCACAATCTAATTGCAATAAACATAGTGTTATCAACCCACGCTTTTTGCGTCCAATGTTGAACGTTCTTGAAATTAGCAACTGCATGCCTCATTAGAGGTGCCTCTCCAGTAATACTACTACTAATATTTACAAACAGCTCGCTCGGGCTTTGTTATTCACCCTCGTCCGGGAATCTCGAGTGATGAGTGAGGCTGCATTGGGTAGGAGCCATCGAGGATTCAACATTTGTAGGGATATAGAGGCTTGAGTTGCGGCCTGATATACGTGGCCCAGTTCGTATTATAACATCTATAATCTTGAAACCCAAGAGTTTTGTAGCGGAGCTTTTCTTTTATCAAGAGATTACAAGATAATTCAATAGAATCCCGCTGCATAAAGACGCACTAGACGTAATATAGTTGTTTAGTTCTGATATGTAGCTGGCGTATATCCTGTTTTGCATATCCATCCGCTAGAAGAAACTTGCCGTGTATAACACACTTGTGCAGGTCCAACGTTTCCTTGCATCGGTAGTGTCCAGGTCAAACACCATTTTACCCTAGCAGAGCAGCTTCTCTGCATTGCCACCCTCTATATTGCAGTTGGCCAAAGCGCCGATAACCACATACAAGCTATCCAGGGATGATGTACCAATATCTGAAATACTCATCGTTCGATGTAGAAAATGGCCTCCATCTCATATGTATCCCTCATCACCCCGTGTTTGCTTGCTCCTCTTGTCCTGCCAGGCCCGTTGAAATTCCCACAGACGTGTTTTGATACGTTGATACGACATGATCCCTGATCCCAGGGAAGCTACTCGACTTGTGGCAGTGACTTGTCTGTTTATTCTTTTCACTTTTTTTCCTTTCCCGTCGTCTTGCATTCCCTATAACATGTACCGTGTACGCAATCTTCCTTGGTTTAGTATTCTTGGTCTCCGTAACACCTTCCGTGGGGAGCCAACAAGCTTACCAAGACTTTAAAAGTGCATTTCCTATCATTGGCAGCCAATTGAGCAAGGTTCGCTGGGTAGAAAGAAGTGCCAGAGGAACAGGCCCCAGTGCTAGCTCTTCCGGATACTACTTAGCCGGTAGACTCTCAAATACGGGCTACATCAAGCAGGTTGATTCTGTCATAATGACGTCTACCATGGATTCCTGAGAAATAGCATCACTGCCACATACCTATAGGTATATCCACGGAGTATTGGCTGATACCTCAAGCTTACCAAAAGGGGTATTGATGTGCTGGAAAGCTTCGTTGTACGAAACGCTGATTGTTTATTCTGTATGGTGTGCCCACGAAATCAATCCTTCTTTCCCTACAATAAGGCTGAGGAAAAAAGCAAAAATTGAGTTTACTGCCGTTCGAAATGCACCAGATGCTTCTAGCGCCACATTATTATTTCTCAGATGTCATGTCGTCGGATATGACAAGATTTAAAGTTCGCGAAGCGGTGTTGCTTTGTGCATCACAAAGGTTGTGCAAATATTATTACACAAATTGTCCATCAAGGGTTTGTCAATATGGGACTTAGGGTTAGAGTTTCATGATTATCCGCAGTTCAACCGCCCCGCGGTCCGCGAGCCTTACTCTGTAATTAACCAAAGGGTTGGCCTAAGGGTTAGCCTAAGGCACATGGGAAGTGAGAGACACAAGTGCCCCTCCGACGCCCCAGTTTGAGCTAGCTAATCAAATCTCACGATCCACGACCGCCCTTTCCTTTTCTTTCCTGCGATATTTTTGACGTCATACCACCGTATCACATAGCCGGAATACCATGAGCAATCGCATCGACAAGATCATTTCCCGCCTGGAGGCCCGGATTGGCGAAGGCCAATTCTACGAAGCCCAGCAACAGGCCCGTGTTGTCGCCGCGCGTCATACTAAGGCGAAGAACTGGGATGCTGCTATTGACCTGCTGTACCGTGTGGCGCAGGCCTTGCTGAAGGCTGGCCAGGGCGGCAGCGGCGGTGACTTGTGTATCCTGATGGTTGATGTCTTTGTGCAGGCGCAAATGAAGCCCGATGCGAACCTCAAGGCCAAGGTGCTTTCGTGTCTGCGCCTGTTCAACAGCGAAGAGCCGACGCGCAAGAAGTTTATTGGCGAGATGATGGGGTTCGTCTTTTAAATCACGTGTATTTCGGGTATGGATAAGTTCACATGCTAATATAACTTTCTCTCTAGTTGGTCCTCCAAGTTTGGCGAATTCCCCGCTGGTGATCCCGAGCTGCACCACGTCGCCGGCTCCCTCTACGCCGAAGAACACGATGCCTATGAAGCCGAGCGCCACCTTGTCCTCGGCACCAAAGAGTCTGCCGAAATTTTTGCCCGCATGGAATACACATGGTACAAGGAGAGCGGCAGCCCACACACGGCCGCCGTGTACGCCAGCCGTGCAGTGTTGCCGTATCTTCTGGTGGCCAACGTGCGCGGCGCCTGCACTGCCTTCAATGTCTTCACTACGTCACTGTCAGCGGATAACCCGGCGCTGGCCGTCGAGCACGCCGAGAAGGGCACCTTCTCAGTGCCCGTGTTTGCGTCGCTGCCGCTGATGAACTTCCTGGGCTTGCTGCTGGCGGTCGTGCAGACGGGAAACACCGAGGCGTATAAGCAGCTGGTGATCAAGTATGCGCACTTCATCAAGGACGTTGCGGATTACTGGCAGGAGGCTCTGGATACTATTGGTGAAATGTACTTCAAGGTGCAAAGACCCAGACAGAGCAACCCACTCATGGATATGATGGGTAACTTGTTCGGCGGTGCTCCACCGGCTGCAGCCAAAGCAAACAAGAGAGTGCCAGTGACAAACCAGGTGGAAGCCCCAGCGCCAGAGGGCCTGGATTAGATGTGAACGAGAAGCGAAAAGGAGTGGTTATATATATATATATACGGTAATGGACTCATGATGAATAATCTAATAGCATATGATATCTTGAATGACGTGGCTTTGGGGTCCGTGGGCGCAATAAAGTGAATGTAGCAGTAGCCTTGTTCTCAAGGAAGCAATTGTTTGTAGTTGTTATCAAGGAAGCAATTGCTTGGAGTGGACAAACATCCAGTCGTCGTCATCGAGGGCCGCGACGCGTGATCTCAGGTTTGCTTTGACTTCGGCCATGAGGTCATCTATCCAAGTCAGTAAATATTCCGGGCTAGGTTTGGAAGCCTATCCATACCATCTGGCTGGGCCGTTCCTATGGACTTGACCATCATTTGGTGATGCTTGACTGCCTCACGTAGGCGCTGTTGTTCTCCTGTCGTTTATCCTGTGTTAGTTGATGAAACTTGTTGACTCGTTATATGCCTGTCTGGCTTACTATCTCTCTCGAGCTTTTCCTGTAGTGCACAATCATCCTCTTCCTCCTCATCAATGTAGCTTTCCGGAATATGCGCGTTTCCGTTTTTATCGCGGACCACGATCTCCTCTGGTGGTGTGACTTCCAGCACATTTGCATACTGCGTGCTTGCATAATGCGCCGCTCGATCTGACGCTCCGCCAGCTGATACTGGCGCTAACCCGCCAGTCCCTGAAGACGATGACGCTGTAGATGCCCGTGCCGACAATGGTGGCCGCACATTCTCATCATTTACCGGCGTCGTGCTGTTGATGCTGCCGCTGACACTACCACCACGGCTTCCGTGCCGACTATGTCCACCACCGGGGCCGCCACCGCCGCCACTCACACTTGACGCGGCAGAAGACGGCGGCCGACGTGCCATCGACGTTGTAAACAGATTTCTACGAATCCCGGATGTTGCTATAGGCCGGGATCGTGAAGACGTCGGCGCCGCCCGGTCGGGGTGAGTACGGTCAGACATTGTATTGATTACTGGTCGCAGTCGGTAACAAGTAAATAACAGTGGCGAAAAAGCGAAGAAGAAAAAATGGCAGCACCACAGTTTCAGAGAAACAATGAGGCGGCGCAGGCTCCCAATATACACCGTATGCAAATCTGCAGTTGTTGGATTCTGTATAGAAATACTTGCTTATTGTATATCAAGTTGGCCAAAGACTTCTATTTTCGAGAGGAAATTAAAAGAGAAAGAAATAAACGCACAACGTAGTTCCCTGGAAACTAAAGTGCCAAAATGGAATCTGAGAAGCAGTGATCAATTGCTTGCGAATATTGAAGCTTCTTGATTGGGAAGTAAACAAAAAGCCAATGACTAAGCAGGCTTACAGTTACAACCCTACAAAGCTAGATTAACCCTAGCATATTGCATATTGAAAGTCAACATTCAGCTTGGTATTTTTTAATTTAAAGGAAGGTAAACATTACACAGGAGACAACAGGCCGAGTATTTTCTGGGCTGTTTTGTGAGTTTTATCTTTATTTTCTCTCTGATTCTAGTAGCATTTAACTTGGAATAAATCACCAACGTAAAAGCAGTATAAGACAGCGAGTTCGAACGTGACTAACGGTTGAAACTCCGAGGACAGCATCGCACTTTCTCACTAGCTATTATAGAGATAAGATGTCTCTATTACCGGAAGATTTTGACAACCCCATCTCACGTCACTGAGAGCAATCACAAGGCACTATATGTCAAAAAGCGAAAATAGCTATATTAAGAACTCCACGGCTTCAAAGTTAAGCTTCCAGCACACAGTCACAGTCTGTGAAAGGAGAGACGAGCTTAATAAACCTCGGCATATATAGAACATAAGTCACAACAGTTTAACATGCTATCTTCAAGCCACAATACAGGTTTGTGTAACCTAATTCGGTAGCTTCCATAACCCAGGCCGACCCTAAAAGCTTGTCCGCTTGACAACTGCCCCACATCACCCCACTCGGTTCTATTGCCCCTCAAATGTATCTTTCAGAAGTCAGCAGACACATTGCGCTCTCGTTTTCTCTTATTCCATCTAATAACAGTGATCTACCTGAAGACCCATATGCATCGGCACTGCGCTTTTTCCCCCTATTTATACTGTAATTGTTGAGCCTTTTTAACGACAAATTGAAAGGCGCGGATGGTGTAGCGGTAACATTAGAGCTTCCCACGTAGAGTGGTCTATGAGATTGACTCAAAGAGAATGCTTTAGCTCCGGGTTCGACTCCCGGTTCGCGCATATTTTTGCCATTTTCTCATGCCTATATTTTTCTTATTTGTATTCTTCTTTCTCTTTTTTTTTTTTTTTTTTTTTTTTTTTTTTTTTTTTTTTTTTTTTTCATGTTTTTGTGTCTACTATTACAAAGTGGTAGTTAATGATATTGTTTGTTAGTACTACTGTGCTATAGCTTTAAGTTTAGCTTCTAACTGTATGTCTCGCTTTAGTCCTTCTTTCACGATCCCATCAACGTCATATTAGAAACCCAGCTTCCATCTTTGAATAGCTTTTGCAATTGTTGCTGATCACCTTGCCGCAGACACTCCTGCATGTGCCTTATTCTTTTCTTTTCATGTCGTCTGTTACTTTAGCTGACTGTGACTATGGGGCTAGTGCCCTCATGTGACTCTTCAGGTGCAGATGATCGTCTGACACCAAAGAATCTTGTCAGTTGTGTTAGCCAGATAATTTGGCACTATGGGAGAACTGAAAACCCTCCGTACCATTATACTAGAGGGATCTGTCTGGACGCATTCTGTGTAGTGCGTTTCCACCGAAAGAAAGAAACGCTGAAAAGGCACACACAAGCCACGGCTCCGTATATAGTTTGTTCGAGGGTTTACGCAATTCTGCCATGTTCTCAACAAAGCTGTGGTAGTACTTTGTAGGCACATGCTGAGAATGTATATCTCGTTTGATAGTACATATGGGCTATAGCCCCTCCCTCCATGCATTCCGCCTGCAAGGCTCTGGTCGAACATGCGGCTACATCATGCCACGTCGCAGTATTATGCGTATGTATGTAGTACCTAATCATGTACAGACACGAAGCTGGGCAGATAGGCATGTCTAGTTAGGATAATATGCTGCTTGGATTGAGTGATAGGGATATGTCTAGAGACTATGGATACGTACGTTACGGGTTATTGTGATGCGAGAGGGATCTACTTGAGTAAATATATCAGTAGATAACCATAATATCAGAGGCATAAGGGTCACTGACGCTGAATCATGCCGTGCTTAGCGGCACTGGATTGCGGGCCTTCATGACTGTGAGGTGTCCTGGATCTTAGCTTAGCTTCATGACAGGGCTGCCACGCGCCCTTGCATACCCAGCAACGGGTGGTCCATCATGTTATGATATGCTAGTACTAGTTAAGACCCAGATGCTATCTGTATCTTTGGCAAACTATACAAGAAGTTCCTGGCGTCGTTGTCGCAGAGTTAAGTTGCATATATATCACCATCTCCATTGCCATTTTTCATGTTCTGATTAGCACCGTTCTTCCCTTGCATTTTATTCGCACTGCATAGAGAATATGAGACGTGTTTTAGGCTCGCCCTACGTAAAAAGTAATGAAGCCTTGTTCCTAGAGCCAACCAAACATTGCGGTCTCGACCAAGGTGGCTTTACATGCGGCTTACTGGAGCCTATGGCTTGCATATTCAGTATATCCCCGGCAACAAGCCACCGATTCTTGAATTAGCCTGGCCTTGTAGATTCGCAATAGAAGCGGACAGGAAGATCACCTGGAGACACATATCGGCATAGTGGTGAGTCAATAGTAGAGTCTTGTTAGTTCAAGCGTCGTGCTAGGACTAATGTAATGGAACATGTTGATATACCAGTGGCATGTGCTACAACTTAATGGACAGTTGAAACGAATACAGTATGGTCTCAACTCCTGCCTTGGGCCCTGGAAACGTAGCGATACTACTACTTTTCATAGCTCATGCATCAACGCCTAACTATTCAGGTACAATTAGGTATTCCAATATCAAAGTAGACTAGGCCGTTTCGTCTAGCGATCTTAGCCCTATATGCCAGCATGGCTAGTCGATCTTTGGTTAAAACCTTGTTGCCTGGTTCCTGATTCTGACATTAGGTAGTCAGGAACATCTAGAATAAGAGAAAGACCCAATGATGGAGTGACGTGAATGGCAGTGGAAAGCGAAAATTCCCTCCTTGGGATACACCTTCTATATATGAGCCGGTCATGCTAATTGTAACTTGCTTAGGCCAATCCTTCTTGTCGAGAACCAAATTGTGAAATATCCTCCGATGTGAATCGTCTGGGATGCCATTAATAAACAGTGATCCATGTGAAAATCAAGACGTCAACAATAGTACAGAGAGCGTTGTCAAGTGCCGGGGTCTTATCTTGAGTTGGAGTTATTGTACGCAGTATTGTGCTCCGTAGAGCACTTACTGTACTGGAAAATCCCGTCAGTCAGATGATGATCCGGCGGACTGTTCTCTTGTTCAAGCTTGCGAAACAGTAGTGCTACAGAGTACTACTCCGTACTAGTATGAGGAAAAAAGCGAGCACAGAAGAGGGGAAAATTGGCGGACAAATATGCACTAGGGTTGCAGTACGTGGTATGCACCATCCATGAGTAGGTCAGCTATCACAAATGATAAAGTATAGAAATCCATGCTTACCTCTAGAAGCGGGCACGAGAGATGCTACTGTGTATGCAGTAAAACATACTTTGTACAAAAAAAAAGTGTTCCTCCGTAACCTGCGCTGTCAATTTGGAGAAGAAAATACACTGTACTTCGTATGTTTTTTTTTTTTTTCTTTTTTTTTTTTTTTTTTTTGGTATCAAAAGGCCTATGGGCCTGACGCATTTGGAACGACGGATAACCCCAGAAAAAGGGCTGTGTCAAGTCCGGGAATAGATGAACTCTTAATCTGAGGCATCCGCATTTTCGTGTATTTTTTTTAAGCTTTGTGCAGGATGTGCGGGGATTGAGGATCGCGGGGAACTTGATTTGAAGTTATATCCAATTTCACTCTTCTTTCCAGATTCAGGGCTCAGCTTGTACCAGCACGGAATAAGTAAGTATCCGTCATCTGGTATTTGGCTACCCCGCCAAGGTACCCTTTAGAAAACAAAGTACCGCCATCCCACTGTACGAAGTCATCTCTCCAGAGCAACAGGGCTTGGTCTACCGTTGGTGGTGTGCAGCGGCAATTCATGCCCAGCTCCGACGCACTACCCTGTAATTTATATTGTCTTTGCTTGAATTGACATACTAGTAAAGAAGAAGACTAGTATTGCGAGTCTTGAGTACTGTCCGCACAAGAGAATATTTTCAGACGGAGAGCCTATACGTTGCGTCATCATGACATCCAGTGCCAATCGCTTCAATCCTAACTACTGCCCAATTCCACTAGACAAGAAAGCAAATTTCATACTACTGCCGAGCTGACCAACGTCACATCTGATATAGGCCGAATACAACATCTTCATAATAGGGCACAACCTCTGTTTGCCCGGTCACAGTTGTATCTTTGGTTGAAATATTCAAATCTACGACAACATTCCAGACTTCTTGTGGAACCTTGCTATTCCGTTGGCTGTTGCCGGGCTACGAAGGTATAGCGGCTCAAATAGGGCCTTTATGATTTTCACTAATGGGTCCTTGTACGTCGGATTCACGTCGTAGTATCCGAGGCAAGACGGCCGTAGACAATTTAGTATTCCTGGTCTCAAAAAACAACTCAAACTATTGTATCATATTAGACCAGATCGGACAAGCTTGCTCTTAAAAAAAAAGAAAAAAAATACTAAGCACTATTACCTAGTCTAGGAGCCCAAGAATGGGTGAGGCGCGGCAGTAAAAAACATATGAATGGATAGTACTTGCTGTTGCACAAGACGTTACGTTACTGAAACAAACAGAGTTTACGGCGGATGCTGTCAACAGTCCTAGGGTTACTAGTAGTTAGCGAGACTGCCCGAAGACAAAGCTTAGTAAATAAAGCTTCTGAAAACCACTCATGATATTATACTATACAAGATTGACCAGCGAGATAATGATACTGCGTAGTATGAGACCTTGAATCGAACATTCTAGATCAATCTGACATAAACAACTGTGACAACCCTTTCGGATCCGAATAACTATAGCCTGGCCCGTGTATTTGGAAAGCTATGATTCGGCTCCATAATCTAACTACACACAATCACTGGATGGAAAGTCTTCTCAGGGAACACAGATAACACAGTGTGACGCTATCCAGCTCACAATGTGGTGAAACTACATATGTGGTGGTTAGACTAGTGCCTACGTGATGGCTATATTAGTTTGTTGCATCTGTTCACATAGTACAGTATAAGTAGGTATGTTGTGAGCTAGACGAACAGAAATCAATGCATGGCTTGAGAATCCTGCAAAGTGCATTCCATGCAAGAGTTGATGATTGTTAGGCTCTGGCCAAGGGGAGAACCAAGGGACCTCACATACAGGCTTGAAAGAAGTCCCAACAACTTTGGGAATTTCTTGTGTATTAATTTTGTTGGACACGAAGAAGGATTCTAGTGTCTCGAAGATAATCTTGAAATAAGGATTCCAAGATACTAGTACTATGTACTTTTTAAAAGGAGGAAGACATAAAGGGGATTGTTACATAACGTCGAACATGACGTCGATGTCTGCACCAAGCCGCCGTTATTATTGGTTTGCTTGTTGCTCAAACATATTCTGTAAACGCCAACAAACTGGCTGTTGTTGGAACATTGGCTAGTAAAATTGTACTCCGTAATTTTGCTATGCTCTCGTCTCTCCTTACCTCTACGTTTTCATTGGGGGTGTTTTGCTACTGCATTTGGTGTGTTGCCAAAATAAGGCCTAGCTGCTCACTTGACCCACCCATCGTCATTGTCCTTGTTCACGTGCCCATTTCTGAGTTGCTCCAGAGCCACTTTTGCTGCCACTGTGACCCTGGATGAAATGACCCGATGTGATACGCCCAGCCCTTGCTCTTTGCGTCTTGATAATTGCCGCGTAGAAAAAAAGAATCTAGGGTTTGGTCTCGCTTGTTAGATCATGCCATTTGGTAAAATTCCATGGGACTTGTAATTTAGATGTACAGAGTACGGAGTACTTCATACAAAAAGCACAGACGAAGAAGCGGCTCTGCGTCGATAATGGAAGTTATCATGCCAAGTGCTTACAGTGCTTATTTTGTTGTTCCTGCTATGATGCGACATGAAAAGTTTCCTCGCTACTCGAACGGTCTACTCGAACATATACTCAAACGTCTACTCCAACGTCTCCTCGGGACTTGCAATATACCGTCACACTTAGTAAGGCCACCAGTCCATGTGTTCTCATTCATGCATCAACCTCGCTTCTGCCTTTCACTCTTCTCGATCAAGGTAGAACAAATGAGACGCTGCTGCAGATGAGCGGGGCGAGTTCCTTTAGGGACTTTGCTGTCGAGTTTCTCTACTCTGTATAACGCAGTTTGACTACAATTTCACCTTGTCCAATAGTTTGAAAGCCTAATGCAAAAATAAAAACTTTTTAATAATAATGTAACAGTATCGTGATAAACTTTAATTCTAGAAACTATCTCACCCTTTCACAGCCTCACAATCAAAGCATATCACTACCCAACAAGAAGTTTAATATCAAGTTCCCTAAACGTACTCCGTACTTGACCAAGTAGTCCACTAATGTGGAGCTGAGTGGTTGCTAGCAGAGAACTTAAGAATACCTTCTCGCTAGTTCATACTCCTGGCGAAAAAAATGTATCTGAAATGTAGCTTTTACCTTCGCCTAGCATGGATTGGTTACAGGGGTCTTGGTCACGAGACGTCTTCGTGCGTCGTAAACTACTTGGAACGAAAGTAGCTCCTAGTTCAGCTTTGAGCTTACGATTTGCTAGTAGTACGTACTCCGTAGTAAGTAGATGAGTGATCAGCCGATTTCTACATATTGTCCAGCTCATTTCGCACGGAGGTTTTCGTTCTATTCTCAAGTTCATCGTCATCAAAGAGTCGCTTTGTTTTGAAGTTGACTATTGCGGTGCTCACTTGCTTATAGAACCCTAATGCATCTTGATGTTCAATGCAACCCTGTATTTGCTTTTAAGACTGCGCAAAAGTGTGGGTACCTGAATACCGTCAACAAGTCTTGTGATCTTGCAGAGTTTTCCCGTCTCTGTGCCTCTTACTCCGTACATTCTTAGAGAACTCCCATTAACGGAAGGGGTCTTGTCGCTATGCAAATCAAAACACATCTATGCTATACAATGCACACTCTCTTAACCTTGTATCAAGGAAGAAATGTGCAGTGCAGTACACAGTGGAGGCTTTACGCTAATACGGAGTACTACTACACCGTACTAGCAGTAAACTTTGAACCATCTATGGTGGCGATTTCTGAGAATAGTTCGCTTGTTCATGTCGTCATGGACAAACACATACTATCATGTCTAGACGCTGTACGGATAAGCAATGTATGATATCTACAAAGTATAGTTACTAAATTTCTGTCTATTGGCTTTTATTGTGTCTTGGTCTACGGAGTAGTATATAGGATGCAGACAATAAGTCTTGAATTGCCCCAGGTAAGTCATCTGCAATATGGCTTATTCAAAGACTTGAATGGCTTAGCAACAATTATAAACATTACCACGGGATGAATAAGGTGAGACGCAATATTCATCGTCTCATAAATCTGCTGTTACACGCTCCGACCCCGAGTCAACACCCAGAGCGTGGGTTGCCTTAAAATGTTATTACAGGACGTCCATGTTACAGACTGTGTTGTCGAACGCCGGCAAATAATAACAAAAGCAAGCCACAAGCAAAAGCCATCACTTTTATAGCAAGCAGCAGGCGAGCCTTTCACACTACTGCACTGTCTCGACTTTCATCCATCGCGCGTTTATCGTCATTCCGTTGTTTCGCCTTGACTCTGGTGATAAGTCTCCTTAAGACACGCTATTTCTTGAGCCATCAGCCCTCTATTTTTTGACCCGACGGACCTGCTGACCAGCCAAAAAAAAAAAAAAATTACAAAAAAAAAACCACCCCCCCAACGCCCCGCACCTTGCTTTCCACCAGTTTAGGCACTTTCCTCGGCCGGATCTCTCACTGTACCTCGGGCAACAAGCAACAATCTCTAGAATAGGAAAACACAATCAAAATATTCACCATTTCGGTCGCCTGATTTTCTGTCACATAAATATTATTTCTGCTTTCATTATTCCATTTTTGACCCGCCTTACTTGCCAATTGGCTTTGCAATTGTCATTCATCAAATCAAGCCTTGTGCAAAGTTGTTATTTTAAACACCAACTTGCCGTCTTACTCTTGAATTTAAATTCCTGGCTGACTACTCCGTACTGTCAACAAAAGATCACCAAGCTGGTATGTGAAAACTGCAATATGCCATCTTAATTCATTTGCCATCAAAACCACGACAATTCCCACCCCGATGTTTGTTTACTAGTAGTTATTCTTGTCAGCCTCGTCCTCAGGACTGCATACAGCCGCCATCGGCGTCAAAAGCATGCGAGCATCCCAGCCTTGTTCCATGGTTTACGTTCAAGACAACCGCTTTCTCTTTCTGTGCTGCATTCCAGTTGCGTCTGTCTACTATATTTGGTCGTTTTCATGGCCGTTCAATTGGGGCCCGTTTTCTTTCCGTCAACTAACAGCTCCTTCTTTGCTCGACGCACGCTATAGTACAAGGACCAAGCATCAAAGCAACTAAACGCCAAGGGACCCTCACCTCAGTTCAACTACCCTGGTAACCTCAGCCAACATTGAATTCGTTAAAACGCTTGACTGCCCCCGCCTTTTTGTCACAAGGTCAACTTTCCGTCGTCTCTTGTAATACCGCGTTACGCTCTTTTCTGCTGGGTGAGAGTTTTCTTCCTTCAGGTACTTTTTTTTTTTTGCCCTCTCTTGCTTTCCATTCCACTCCCCTTTACAAAACAATCAATCAATACATCAATCAATCGCTTTTCCCCTGTTTATTGCGGCTTCGATTTGCTGGTCACTTGTGTTGCCTGGAACTGTTGCCCAATTGACAATCTCAACATTACCCTATAACAGCAACAAGCTCGAGCTGCAACAACTCATTTGCCCGGTTACCCCGTTATTTACATCGCCTACCCTACCGCCTTCTAACCCATTTTCGACCACAGACGCTGAAGTTACCCCTCCCGTACTGCCCGTACTGTCCCGTTGTCCGCCACAGATTATCACCATCATCGATACGAAACAGCCATCAAAATAGACTGCTAGCGAAGCTCACCGGCCACATCGCCTACCCTTCTTTTCGACTTTATTTTTTTTCTTCATAAATCGCCATCATGTCGTCTGCATCTGGGGCGGCCCCTTTCAGCAAGCTGCGCATGGGTGGTAAGACGAGCCCAAAGGGAATCGATACTACTAGCTGAAGCTAGTCAAAATCGCCCTGCCTCCATACCTGTATCAACAGATGGACATATATATCTTCATCTGCTTGTAATGCAATTGCTTCTCGGTTCAAAAAGCTAACGTACTTTTTGCGCTCCTTTTAGAGGTTGTCCGCGAAAAAGTCCAGGATGGAATCACTGGCGAAACGCGCGATCTAGAGTACACTCAGTGTAAGATTGTTGGCAATGGATCGTTTGGTGTCGTTTTCCAAACAAAGCTTTCTCCCTCAGGAGAAGATGCTGCCATCAAGCGTGTTCTTCAAGATAAGCGCTTCAAGGTAAATATCCTTCTTCGTAGTTTACCATCTAAAGCGCTTCTAATGCCGAGAATCGCGTACTAACCGTAGTGTTCATTCGTTTAGAACCGCGAACTTCAGATAATGCGGATAGTCCGCCATCCCAACATTGTGCAGCTGAAGGCATTTTTCTTCTCTAACGGCGAACGGGTGAGTACTCTTTACATATACCCAAGTTGGACTCCCCATTGACTCGCAAATTTGCTTCGCGCACCTAGAAAGACGAGGTCTACCTCAACCTAGTGCAGGAATTTGTCCCCGAAACTGTCTACCGGGCGTCCAGATTCTTCACCAAGATGAAGAGCACCATGCCCATTCTCGAAGTCAAGCTGTACATTTACCAGCTTTTCCGCGCGCTCGCTTACATCCATTCGCAAGGCATTTGCCACAGAGATATCAAGCCCCAGAACCTGCTGCTGGATCCCGCAACCGGCATCCTGAAGCTTTGCGATTTCGGCAGTGCCAAGATTCTCGTTGAGAACGAGCCCAACGTCTCCTACATTTGCTCCAGATACTACCGTGCGCCTGAACTAATCTTTGGTGCCACCAACTACACAACCAAAATTGGTATGTCGTCTCGGTCAACAGTCTCGATTGAATAGGCATAAAATTGCTAACATTTACAGATGTTTGGTCAACTGGCTGCGTGATGGCGGAGCTGATGCTGGGTCAGCCTCTCTTTCCCGGTGAATCGGGCATTGATCAACTCGTCGAGATTATCAAGGTCCTGGGTACTCCAACCCGCGAGCAGATTCGGACCATGAACCCGAACTACATGGAGCACAAGTTCCCGCAGATCAAGCCCCACCCCTTCAGCAAGGTCTTCCGCAAGGCTGAGGCCAACGCTATTGATCTGATTGAGAAGCTTCTCGAGTACACGCCCACGGAGCGGAAGTCCGCCATTGATGCCATGGTGCACCCGTTCTTTGATGAATTGCGCGACCCTGCCACCAAGCTCCCAGACTCGCGCCACCAATCGGGCCATCTCCGTGATCTGCCTGCGCTGTTCAACTTCACCCACCACGGTATGTTTTGCACCCAGACTTGGATGTCATGTTTGAGCAGAGTCTAACAAGAATAACCTTTTGTTTTCATCAGAACTTTCGATCGCACCCAACCTGAACAGCCAGCTTGTTCCCGCCCACATCAAGCCCGTTCTCGCGTCAAAGGGCCTCGATATCGACAACCTGACGCCCTTGACGAAGGACGAGATGGCTGCACGCCTTGACTGAAAAGACCATTTATGAAAATCGCCTATCAGCATAACGATAATCTGTTCTCATCCTGGGAAGCACCATTGAAGGCATTTCGGAGACCATGGCAGGACACTGTTGAGGGCATATTCCAGAGATGCAGGAATGCTGGTTGTCTACTCGCTTTTTTGCTCGTCGGCAACGCTGGATCCCGAAGTCTCGACTAGCACACATGCCGAACTGTTCCTAGCGAGACTGGAGGTTAACGCGCCGCCTACCTAGCAGCGCCCAGAGTGATATGTGCCTGCTAAAATAAGGCATGGGCGTTGATGTCTAAGGAAAACAGTTGTCTCCAAGTCCTATAGATGTATGGTCTCCATCAACGCTGTTCTTTTTGTTTCCCTGGATTTGTACGGTCTCTTTCGTTCTTTTTTTTCTTCTTTTGTTCTGCATTGTGCCACTAGGACTACCGACAAGGCTTACAATAACCACTCTTCAACGGATTGGATGAATTTGTTTCCCCGGGGCCGTCTCTGCCGTGTCGCAAGATACGATATGTCCGTTCTAACAGGCTTTTCACCCAGCCTACGCCACGTCCATTTTGTTTCCCTATCTTGATCGATTTTTCTCCGACTTTCTTTTATTTTCTGTTGGCTTTTTTTTTCTTCCTTTTTCTTTTCAGGACTCTACAGTTATTGCTTGCGAAAACCCAACCATTGCCTACATTTGCACATGGATACGCTGCACTGTTTCCACATTCGCCAAAACCACAATACGTTTGGGTTCTCGACACAAGTGCGATGTCCTCGATTTATATGGCTGTCATATTCGCGCCTGCTTTCTCCCGCAATGCAATTGTCTCGGTAATAACGTTGGATTACGTCCAAACGCGAGTCAACCTAGTGGTTTTTTTTTGTTTTTTATTATTTTTATTATTATTTTCATATGGAGGGCTAGCCATCAAACCACCGACGGGAGAACGGCAGCCCTGGAGTTAGATACGGAGTAGCTGGTGTTTGCGTTCTTTTCTTCATTTTCATTTTGCCCTTTTCGTGTTTAATTTTTCAGGCCTTTTCTTTTTCTTTCTAGCCTCTGCTTGAGGCTGTCGGTATGAGAACAAAACTAAAGCTAAAAGATAACTTGCTTCTTCACGGCCGGTTTAAGCCGCGGAGTCAGAACAATAACAATAAAATATGATATACCTTTTTTATGTCCTATAGCAACAAAACGTTGTGCCTGTATTATGCTTTTTTGTGTGTTTCCCCCGGATAAACATTACTTTCCCTGGATTCTATGCTTCTATGTGGAGCCCTCAATTCGGTTTGCATGCGTGATAATGTTGATTTCTTTGTTTTTAAAGATAGACTCTGCAAGCTGTATTTGGATGAGTTTGTAGTAATTGTTTTAGTGATGTGGCTTTCCTTGGTGATGGCCAGACTTTAGTGGGCCATGACCTCCAAATCCTAGACATGTTAGTAATCAACACGCTAGTCCCGATCAGGCAAGGTGTTGAAAGGTGCTACACTTTGTCGCGCGCAAGGAAAGAACGCGGCGTTTGAATTGATGGAAAGAATGAGCCCAAAGCTTCCATTTTCTAACAATCAGCAGGAGCTTGATCACATACCTTTCATTTCTTTTTTTTTTTTTTCATCTCTCAAAAAGTCCCCACGGGCAATTCTGACTCTGCCGTTCAAACCTTTGTCTCCTCGCCACTTTGAAGGGCTGACCGAACCATCATTGCGACAAAACGATTCCCCATAATAAACGAAAACACAAAATGCCCGATTACGAACGCCGTCCGGCTAACGGCTCATTCAATAACAGCCGCAAGAGACGGTTTAGAGGTGAGGCTTATCAAGTCCGTGATGGAATTTGTTGGCCAGAGGCTTAATTCGGCCTCGACAGAAGAATATTTCATCTACTGTGGCATTCTCTAGTACGGTGAGAGGTCAACGGACAGCTGCTAACACTTGTGATCTATTGTAGATGATGATGACAACGACCGGAGAGGACCTCGGCGTCGTGTCGACTCGGCCCCAGCCCACATCAAACTTCGCCGGCAGCTTTTGAGCATTGCCGAGTCGTCGAAAAGCAGATGGCAGGACGACATGCGATCGATTGCTTACATCATTGCCGACAACTACGAAGAAAGCACCGAAGTCCGCACGACGTTCAACGAACTGGTTTTCCTGCTTGTCACTGAGCAGCCCATGAAGATTCCCTTCATTGGCTATACCCTGTTGGTCGCCAACTCCATCAAGCCCTCTATTCTGGAGAAGTTTCTTCCTAGAATCACCGACTCTGTGCAAGAGAACATGAAAAAGGGTGACTGGCGCGCCATGAAGCTGTCGCTCCGTTTGCTTTCTTGCCTCCAGCCTGCGCTGACGGGCGATGGCGTTTTTCCTCTGCTGGAAGAGCTTTTTGCCAAGGCTGGCGCCCTCCAAAGCGCTAGCTCTGACGATACCATTGGAACTGAGCTCGTCAAGATCATCCTGCTCACGCTTCCCTACATAATGTCCTTCTCGCCAGAGACTTGGGCGCAGAAGACGGCCAACCTGCTTGAACAGACCGACATTATTGCTAGCGAACCGCACGCCCTCCAGTCGCTCATCGACCCTCTTCTCAGCGACAACGGCCTTGAAACTGGGAATGGCGCTAGCGTGATTAGCCTTCTGCAGAAGCAGCTGCAGGGTGAAGTCGAAAAGAACTGGCCTCTGGCCTGCATGCCCCGTCCCTGGGTTTCTTCCACGAGCGAAACGGACATGCAAAGCAAGATCGAGAGCTCAGAGAAGCACGATCTTCCCACCATCACCGTTCCTGAGCAGCTTCTGCAGGGATCTCGCGGTCTTTTCCCTGAAGTCTGGTTCTCTGTCTACAGCGAGCAGGACATTAACTCGGTGCCTCCGACCTCTGTTATTGCCTCGACGATTATGCGCGACGTTCTTCTCGACACCATCAACGGTCTTTACTTCAACCGCTATTCGAGCGCGCGTGCCCTCGTCGACATTGATTCCTACTTTGCCGCCGATACTTTCACGACGCGCGAGACCCCCTTTGATAGGCTGCGTGAGATTGAGGATGGCAACTCGACCTGGAAGCCTGAGGATGTCGTTGTCGACACAGTCTTTTCGCAGATCTTCCAATTGCCTACTCCCAACAACAAGCTCGTCTACTACCACTCAGTTCTGACTGAAGCCTGCAAGATTGCGCCAGCTGCTATTGCCCCCAGTCTTGGTCGTGCCATTCGCTACCTCTACCGCCACACCGCTAACATGGATCTGGAACTTTTGCAGAGGTTTATTGAGTGGTTCGCTCACCATCTGAGCAACTTTGGTTTCACCTGGAAATGGCAGGAATGGGTTGATGATGTGCAGTTTGCCGAGTCGCACCCTCGCAAGTCGTTCATTATTGGCGCCATTGACCGCGAGATCCGGCTTTCGTTCTCGCAGCGCATCAAGGGTACGCTTCCCGATGTGTACAAGGATCTCATCTCGCCCGACACTGAGGTCGACGAGCCCGAGTTCAAGTTCAACAACTCCGAGGTTCCCTTTTCCGCCGAGGGTGTTGAGTTGGCGGGTCTTCTCCGCCACAAGGCTGACGATGAGGCTTTCCAGCCCATCTTTGACAAGATCCAGACGTCTGCTCTAGACCTCGGAGTTGATCCCCTGGTGGCCAGTGTGGATGTCCTGATGACGTCTGTTTGCTGGGTTGGCTCCAAGTCCCTTAGCCACGGTATTGCCTGCATTGAGCGGGTTAAGCCCAAGCTCGCCGAGTTTGCTTCGGCCTCTGAGGCTGCATGCAGCCAGATTATGACTTCCATTGCCAAGTACTGGAAGTTCCACCCGGGCATTACTGTTGCCCTCATCGAGAAGCTGCTCATCATGGCCGTTCTTTCGCCCACAGCTATCATCCAGTGGGCGCTTGGCATGAGTGAGCACGTTGAAGATGCGGCGACCAAGGACGCCAACCTGTGCAAGTCCCTGGTGTTTGAGATTGTCCTGAACACTGTCGACCGCGTGATTCAGCGTCTGCATCAGCCGCTGGAGGACTCCGAGTTCACTCCCGATATGGACGCGCTCAATGCCCTGCTAGACTCTATCGCGGCCGCTGTCGAGGGCATTGATGGCAGCGACGAAGACGGCGTTGACGCCCCCAAGACGTGGAAGGCAAGATGGCTACGCGTGTTCAAGCGCAAGGCTGCCGTGCAAAAGGCGATTGCCGCCGAGAAGCAGGCGGCGCAGGAGATCAAGGACAAGGAGGAGGAGGAGCTAGCCAAGGAGGCGCAGGCGGATATTGACGCCCAGGCTGCCGACGTGGAGGTCCCCATGGAGGAGTAAGATGGTGTTTTTTTTTCGTTGCGGGTTGTGTTTATTGGTTCATTATTATTCTTCTTGGTTCTCTGGCGATAGCGACGTATTCCGGTGACGGAAACAAGATGTCGCCGAGAATTTAGCATGGCAGTTCTTGGGTCTAGCGGACTCTGCTGCGCCTTCTTGGGTATCTTTTTTTTCTTATTCTGCTTCATTGGATTTTTCGCAATAAAAAGGCATTAAAGAGATCTACTAGTAGTCAGAGTAACATATTATTTGACCGGGAATGAAGAATCACATAGAAGACGAAGTCGAAGATATTTCCGTCTATTTCCGGCCAAGCTACAGCCATGACGCGAACGCCTTTTTTTTTTTTT
>LKBB01000035.1:47094-61503 GCA_001513885.1 Thielaviopsis musarum
GGGGGGGGGAATTAAAATAATACAATGTAGTACTACAAGTAGTATATACTAAGAAAGCCAGCCCAGATTCGATTTCCTTAAAACGCCGTACACCTGCTAAGTTGGAATGGTATGTTGCCGTACTTTGAATGCAAAAAAAAGTAAAAGAAAAGATACAAAGGCTTTTTAGAATCTTGAACGCCTTTGAAACAACAATTCTCAAAAAAAAAAACGAAAGAAATCCCTACTCACGCTTACCCGCTACATTTCCTCCGGTTCTACCGGCGGTTAAATCCCGGCGGCGGGTGGTGCGGAAATCCATGCGGAGGCATCATTCCCGGCGGCGGCACCGCCATACCCTGCGGAGCGCCAAATCCAGTTGGCGGCGCAATCCCCGGCGGCACCATACCGGGCGGGACGACACCAGGCTGCGCTACACCGGCGCCAGGAGCACCGCGGTAGCCCGGGTGGAAGTCGGCAGGGTTGGTGTATCCCGACTGTCCTTGCGGCGGACGCGCAGGAAGACCCGACGGCGCGGGCGGTAGCGCAGGCATGCCCAGACCCATGGGCTGGTGGTGCTGGTTGCCGCCACGCTGGCCGCCGTAGCGCGGGGCGTTGGTGCCGCCCGCAGGCGGCGGGTAGGCGGCCATGCCGTGGGCCATGGGCATACCGACTGGCATACCCATTGGCATTCCCATGCCCATGGGGAGGCCGGGCGGGGCACCCTTGGGGTCGAAGCCCATAGGAGGAGGCACACCGCGTATACCCGCAGGAGTGGGCGTGGCGTTGGCGCCAGTGCCGTGGCCGCGCTCGAGCAGCGCAGCAGGCAGCTGCGACTCGGGCACAATGTTGTGCTTTTTCGCCTGGGCAGCTAGAGAACGCTCAGCCTCATCACCGTGACGCTCGTTCTTGCCGTCCTTCTTGAAGGCGTATTGCACAACGACCTGCTTGCTGAGAATATACTGGCCGTTCATGGTCTCTACCGCGGCGTCGGACGAGTCGAAGTCGGCATAAGAGACGAAGCCGTAGCCCTTTGCCGTGCCGTTTTCATCACGGGCAACCTTGGGCAGGTTGATCAGCGGACCAAAGCGCGAGAAGGTGTCGTACAGCAGGCGTTCGTCGATCATAATGTCAAGGTTACCAATATACAGCTCGGCGCCGACCTCGGCGGCGCGCGTCTTGTCAGTCGAGGCCTTGTTGACGCGCACAGACTTTCCGTACAGCTTCACGCCGTTCATGACGTTGGCGGCGTATTCGGCGTCGGCGGGCGTGTGGAATTCAACGAAGCCAAAGCCTTGGTGGTTCTGGGTCACGCGGTCGCGGGGCATGTGCAGGTTGTGGATGGGGCCCATTTGGAGCATGATTTCGTAAACCATTGCGGGCGTCGCGCGCTCGTCAATGTTACCGATATAGACGGTAGCATCTTTGTCTTGTTCCCTATAGGCAGAGTTGGCAAGTTAAGTTAGCATTTCGTACTATCGTAAGGCTGAGAAAGAATCGCAATGTCAGGTCAGAGCTAGTGAAGATGAAGCTAGGCGAAAGAGAAGAAGCTCATACCAGTGTCTGTTTTGCGCCATTTTGTTATAAATTGAAAGATATTGTTTGTGGTCGCGGAAGGTGGGAGTGGTGGTGGCTCAGACTGGTTGTCGATGTGGGAAACAAACAGCGCAGAAGTTTTGGCAGTTTTCTCAGCCTAATCGCAAAAAAAAAAGCTGCTTTCCTTTTGCGATCGCGTTGTACAGGAACGAAACCCCTGCAACTCTCAGCCTCGCCACCTACTGTGCATGCACGTGACCTTAGTCCACTTCAACCCAAACCCTATTAATTTCATTCAAATCAACTTCTCAGAATTACATGCACAAAAGTACTTGATTAACCTTTTGTATATTTTAAAATTGCGACATTGCTCTTCTACCGCATCTGCATCGACGTCCAATACAACACTACCAAGCCATTCGTTCTCAGTTTTACTTTTAAGACCAAAGGCCTTGATTCAGTGAGGCGTGACTCTTTGCTGAAAACACTCATCACACCGATCATAAGCGACTCAACCATGGAGGAAAAGACTGTCTCGATCAAGGTCGAATTGGCGTAAGTTGCTTCTCATACTCTCTTCTAGTGCTGTTCTCCGCTTTCATCTCGTCTTTCGGGATTTACGATTATCACATGCCGTTTATTTCAAGCGCCTGGTCCTATTTCCAAGCTGTGCATATGTACATTGCACGCATGCTACACAGGCCTTTTCTTGATGGCATGCCCTGTTGTCAATAGAAACAATATACATGATGTTTCCTGTCAGGCTGTGGCTTGAGTCTGTTTGTCTACAATAGCCAAGGCATAGGCTCCAGACGCCCAGGCAGGTCTGGACTGGACTGGAACTGCCAATCTTGGGAGCCTAAGTTGTCAGTATAGCATCCATTCCATCCTAAGCCGTTTAGGCTCGATGACTTGGCATGGCCAGCAAACTGGAGTGTGCATAGAGCAGGCATATTGCCAGGTTGTCTACAGACGGGCATTTGCCCCCGACCACAGGAGATAAGCAGTCCTAAGCCAAGAAAAGGCGAAAGGGCGAGAGGGCGAAGGGGGCCGCCTGCATAGTATGGTTGCATGGACTATGGGAACCCCGCCAAGTAGACTTGGAAAGCAGACAAAGGCACGGCAAATTTGATGAATCTCGGGCCTAACAAATGTCATTATGCTAGTGGTGGACTGGACATTCTGTTTGCCAACTGCCCGAAACTTGACGTGGCAATCCCGGCTACGGGTAAGCGCAGCGCAGAGCTTGACCCGGCGGGACAGAGTAGACCGAGTATTTCTGTCGCCACGCTTATTACACACCTAAGCGAGAAGATGATGAAAGATTCCAGAAAAGATCTATTCGTTGTCGACGGACACATGTAAGTGCTTTCTTTCCCCCAAATTAACGGCATATGTGCTGTGTCATCTGATGTTTATGAGTCTGGTTGGCTTTCACTTTGGTTCCCAGAATCTCGGGCGATGAGGCAGCGAGCCGGGGAAACATGTCGGCTCGCCTTTGGGACCGTACAAAACAAGGCTAACCAAAATAATACACACCTTGCCGGTTTGGGAAAGTATAGACGACCTGGAATCATGGTTCTTATCAACGAGGTGGACTGGGAGCTTGAAGGCGAGGAGGAGTGCGAATTGGTGGACGGTGATGAGGTGTTGTTTGTGTCGACGCTTCATGGAGGTTAGGCCGACGATGTTCACTTAAGGATGTGTATTTCATTGCGTCATGGTAAAGAAAGGGTTTTCTTGTGCGCGGAAAAGAATATCACACGGCATATGGCTATGATGGATTACTGGGTTGGTGTCATAGAATTCTGTCACAAATCAAATACAATTTGAGGGTACTAGGTGCTCCGATTCTGTCTGTACGTTGTCGATTATGAGACGGACTATGTGATGGAACGAGTGAGACAGCAGGTATTCAAAGCGGAAGCAGGAAGACCAAAGAAGAAGGAATAACAATTGGGCGAAGGGAAAAAGAAATTCTGGTACTAGTATACTATGTAATGTGACGTTGATTAGGGAGGGGCTAAGGTAAGTAGGTAAGACATGGAAGAAGTTGTCTGTATGTCAGCTATAATGCGGGCTGATAAGGCGTCAAAGCTAGAGTGGAGTGAAGAGTACTTATGGATGCAGTAACCAGACCGTGAGTGGCGGTCTGACAGAACAAAAGACCAAGCATCATAAGAATATGCAGAGGTTGAACTGCTAATAATGGGTGGAGTGACAGAAGAGGAAAGAAAAGAGAATGCGAGAAGACGCAAGGAGGAAGCAGTGGTAGAGAAAGAAGAAAATGCAGGAAAAAGTAAACAGTAACAAGTTGCGTTTCTTACCAGCGTTTATAATAGTATGTGTGAACTGAGACAGCGGCTGTCTGTGCGTAACGTAAAAGCATGTTAGATGCCATGGATTTATACGCTAGCCGGCTCTTGATAGTGCTATGATGCTGGATGGACCGATCGAAGTTGACTGGTCATTACTTCCTGAACAAGGCAAAAACAAACAGGATATAGTGGAATAATGTCATAGAGGGGTGGGCAGTTGGTATATAGGTATTTGGCTGTGAGAGTTGAGCAAGTGGCAAGGACTAGGCCAGATGAGAAAAGGCGAAAGAAGGAGGAGAAGAGGGGAAGGGGAGGAGAGGATGAACGAGTGCGGAAGGGCTGGGAAAGAGGAGCTCGACAAAGCTAGTACAAGGCGTTGGCTGTATAGTAGCCTGGCATGCTGCTACATTAGGGTGACAGCCAAAGGAACATGTGAAGTTCTAGACATGCGCGTACGCCAGACTAATGCATGCGTGCTGATACATCTATATTGGGACGAGGGTATAGGCGTGATAATTAGCTAGCTGTGTATATGCAAGGACATATATGTACCTATGTACCAGTAATTGCATATTATATGTTTTGACGCACACACAGTACTACTGCTTGTCTGGTAGGCGTGTACCCATATTTCCCGCGTTAAAGCAAAGCTCAGATATAATAGTGGTTATGATTGATTAAGCGAGCTATATGGCGGGAAAGCCATGCAGTTTAGGTGCATTGCATCTGCACGTTGAAGTTATAATCCCCACTCAAAACGCATTCTTGTAAAAGAAAACGCATTATGTCGAGTGTAGATTTCATATTGCTGTTACATTTCTTGTTCCATTTCTTTCATTCATCTTGCAGTTTCTCATGTGTGATGGAAATGTTTGGCTGGGCGTGTGTGATGAAAAGTAGCTACCCGCGAAGCGCAAGTGGAAATAACGGCAAAGATAACGGGCTAAAGCGGTGAAAAACTACGTTGTGCGGGTGGGCGAGTACTAGTAGAATAGGAAATTACGACATCCGTCACTAAGCAGGGCAAAGGCAGACCAACACATCAATTTACGGGTTTGACATCAAAAAGGAAGCAACAGGGGGCGTGGGAAGGATATTGGGAAGAGTAGCAACTGCATGGCCTGGATAGGGAAGGAGTAGTAATAGAAAGAGCGCGGGATATAACGAAGAGCAGGAGCGGAAGCGGAAGTACTTGAAGAGAAGAGCAGCAAAGCAGACCAAAGCAGGGCAGAGCAGGGTCTGGTTGCTCTGTAACAGCGGCTACTATGGGAGCTGCAATCTCTGCAATGCACACTGCATGCTGCACTGCACTGCACTGCACTGCACTGCAACAAAGCACACGCATTGCATACTTAGCTCAGTAGTTGGGCGCGCTGGCCGGTTACTACCAGTGTATGCAAATACAGAGGGAGTGGGGTGAATGCACATTAGTACTTACAGTATCACATTGCTACTGTAAGTCTAGAGTATAGGTGTGTGTTGCAGCGATTAAGTATGGGCGTTTATGGGGCTGCCAACTTTTGCTTACAGTACAGCCCCTCATTAGGCTTGCGTGAAAATGACAAGCCCGGCGCCACTGAAGCGGGGACTTTAAGCTGCTCGGTGCATTGTGAGCGATAATCTGGGCTGACTAGAGGAAAACCAGCCTAAAGAGCAGACCATTTGGATAATCAAGTTGGATATGGACTGAGCGGAGGATTGTATGGACAGATTGATATAAGCAGACAACTATATAGGGAATAAACAATAACTATAGAAGACCAAAAAGGAAAAAGAAAAAGAAAAAGAAAAAGAAAAAAAAACATCCAATCATGAAAGCAGCAGACAAAAGAAAGGAAGAGAAAAGAAAAGAAAGAAAAATAAATCCACCGATTTTGGATGGCATGAGCCATCCAGACCAAGAAACGAAAAAGAAAACCCAAAGCCTGAGTTGAAGATCCGATAAACCGGAACCCTCAACCGGGAAGAAACCCTAGTCCAAGCCAGGTCCAAACAAACAAAATCCCACCAAGCCACTGTACTGAAGCCAAGTGACTGAAATACCAAAGACGTAAATAGACCGAAAGGAAAAAAAAAACATTCTAAACGTGTCGAGCTAGAGTCGACTTGAAGCAAGCAAGCAAAAGACAAATAAGAGCAGTAATCTTCAACAAAAGATCACTGTAAACCCTTCAAAGACCAACAGGTCTGTTTTAGTAGTGCGGCCGGCGCATGCGCTCGTCCTCGTACACTGATTGGTCAGGCAGCGACCGCGTCTCCTGGTTATCATAGGGGCTGCTGACCGTGCTGTAGCTGTCGACACGCTGCTGCATCATCGGGCGCATCTCGTACGAGCGCATATCCTGCGACTGCTGCTGCTGCTGCTGCTGCTGCACCGGGTGCATCATCTGCTGCTGCTGTTCGTGTTGGTGGGGAGGCGGGACCATGTGACCATGGTGCTGCGCCGGAGCCAAGCCCATGCGCATTTGCTGCGGAATCATGCCGACCTGCTGCAAGACCATGGGGCTGGGCGTCGGCGCGCCAACCGAGCCGCTGCCAATAAGCGCACCGGCACCGGATCCCGTCGGCCGCACAATGTGCACCTTGCGGCCCTTGCCGCGGCCCTTGATGCCCTTGTTGCTGTTCTTGTACAGCGTGGCAAAGTACTCGAGCACCTCAATGTCGTAGCTGCTCAGGTTGGCGCGCTGCGCAAGGCTCATGCCGACAAACTTGCTGGTCAGCTGGCGGATGGCGCCCTCGTGGAACTTGTTCTGGTGTGCTTTGAGATTGCCCAGCTGTGTGAAGCCCTTGTTGCAGTCTTCCAGTTTGCACACAAAGTGCCGTTCGCCGTTGTGGATGGCCTGGTGGCCCTTGAGCTTGCCGCGGGCCGAGAAGGCCTTGCCGCATTGGTCGCAGACGTGCGGCCGCTCGCCACTGTGAAGGCGCTCATGAGTCTATGTTTCGTTAGTATATATGTTTATCGTTATAAAGAGGCAGACAAGACAACTTACGCGAAGGTTACCCAGCTGAGAAAACTTGCGTCCGCATCCGGCAATCGAGCAGGTCTGAAGGATGTTGTCAGCAGAGAGCTCTTGATGTAATATTCAACTAAACTTGTCACTTACGTAGGGCTTTTCGCCCGTGTGCGCCCGGTAGTGGATATCCAGGTGCGACTTCTGGCCAAACGACCGGTCACAGCCTGGAACCTGGCAGTAGTGTCTTGTGCGCGACTTGGACGCCGGCTTCTTGGCCACGCGGTTCGGCGACGGCGATGGCGCCGGTGATGGCATGGCATTCATGGGGCTGGAGATTATGTGCTGAGGCTGAGGCTGCGGGATAGCCTGAGGGGATGGCTGAGGAATCTGCTGCGGCTGAACGGGATTCTGGACCTGGCTTTCAATATGAATGTGAGGCTGGGCTTGGACCTCGACCTGCTGCTGTGGCTGCTGCGGCTGCACCTTGAACGGCAGCAGACCATCGACATCCTCCTCCTGAATGACCTTCACCAAGCCATCCACCACCGTGTTAAAAGCCGCCATGTGCTCAGGGTTCAAGCACACATTGGGCTGCACCGTCTTGGAGGTGACATTGGGCGCCACCTCAGCCACCGAGTGGTTCCGCGGCGAGCGCCGTCTGGTAATCGGCATCTTGGTCACCGGAGACTGCACGGCGCCGGGGCTTGCCACCGACGGCAGCGTGTGCATGGGCAGCGAGTTCTGCTGCTGCTGCTGCATAGCATACGTCATGCCGGCCGCTGACATGGGCGAGTGCGGAAGCACATTGGACGGGCTGGACGCGCCGCCGCCAACACTAGTCGGGCTGCCCATGCCCATGCGCATCTGGCCGCGGTCGTCCTTGAGATGCGGCGGTGCCGTGTGAATCGGCAGGTGCATCTCAGTCGCGTAGGTGGGGCCTGCTGTGTGGTATGCTGGGCCGGGAGGGCCGGTCATGTACTGGTATGGGTAGGGCATGGTGGCAAGACGGCCGTGCGGGTGCATGGGGACAACCGACGGCGGCGGCGACGGGTATGTGGGCGCCGGGCCGACCATGTGTTGGTACATGTGCGGCTGCTGCTGCTGCTGCTGCTGCTGAGGGTGCGGCAGAGACTGCTGAGTATGAGAGTGAGCATGAGCATGAGCATGGGGATGATGCGTGTGAGGGTGAGGGTGAGGGAGCTGCGGTAGCTGCGACTGTGGGTGGGCCACATGGTGCGGACCATGAGGGTGGCCGTGCGGGAGGATATAGTCCGGCTGCTGCTGTTGTTGTTCAGACTGGTGCTGCGGGGACTGGGGCGACTGATGCTGCTGCTGCTGCTGCTGCTGGTCTTCCGACCAGCGGCCCCAGCTGGAGTTCTGGTGAGAACCTGGTGGAGAAGACATAATGATGATGATGGTGGATGATGCGGCAGGAATATCAATAAATAAATAAAAAGGCCAGAAAATATATCATAGGCCAAAGGCCAGGCAAAAAAATCAAGAAGCCTATGAAGATAAACAAAGACAATAGTGTCAATAGGCAATAAAACTGAGAGTATATAAAAGAGTGCAAGAGCAACGATATTTCTTGAGAATGCTATCTGGATGAAGAGATCTAGACGGACTACAAACCATTGGACTAGAGGAGAACAGCTCGGAATATATATACTACCAAGTCTCCAAAGGTTATCCTCGAAAAGTCTGATTTGGGCATTCTATACAGACACCCTCTCCAGAAAACAACATCTACCCCTGCGTGAGGAGGTGTGGACAGAGGTCCATCCATAAATACTTGTGTACCATGTATACCCCCCTTCCCTTGTAATAACTTGAGTGAAAAAAAAAAATAAAAAACATCAACCCAAGTCTTGAAAGTTCAGCTCTCGCTCGGTCTGTCTGACACATTTTGAGTTCCTGGAATCTATTTTTTTTTGTATTTATTCTATTTCTTTTTTCATGTTTACCTTGTCTGTCAGACCAAGTTGCCTCTTGTCTACTCTTTGTCTGTTCCCACTTCTCTGTCTTCCTTTTCCCTTCTTCTGCTTCCTTTTCCCTTCTTCTGCTTCTTTTCGTCTTTACCCATTTATTTTAGCCACTACAGACTGCTTTACAATAGTTTCCCACTTGTGTCCCAAGAAACACTCAACTCATTGCTTTGGTTTTCTTTTCTATTGACCTATCTTGGTCTTTCTCTCTTTTACTCCTCCATTCCCGCTTACTGTTAGTATTGTCTGTTCTGTTTTTCCTTGGTTTCTTGACAGGGCCTAGGGCTCTAGAACAGACCCAGAATAGTAATGCAGAAAAACAAAAAAGGAAAATAAAAAAGAGCCCAAAGAGAAACAAAGACGCATTAGAGATTCAATACGCAGCCAAAGCTCGGGCCTTACGTCTGGTATTTTTAAGTCCTCTATAGCAACTTTGACTTGGCTGCCAGCCTTACTTAAGTACTTAAGTACATCAATCTGACAGCTCCTTTAGAGTGCTCCAGCGCTATTGTTCGCAGCTTACCATTTGTTTACCCTCTATTGTCCTCTGACTCTTTTTTCTTCCCTTGACACCTTATCCGACTTATTGTACAGGGAGCTGCCTTTCTTCCACGGCCGTTCTGCTCTTCTTCTTTAGGGCAACCTGCAGCCGCCCTTTTGCCATTCTAGCGTGATTGCACGCGTGGCTGTAGGCTGTAGTTTAGCATGTTTCTCGCAGCATGTATACCTGAAGCTCGTCTAAGTCGAGTTGACCAAGCCAGTCGATGCAGAGTCGATCTGGCGCGTTTTGGAAGAAAGACACTGATTTCTTAGGGCCTCTCCGAGAACTACATGTGCACAAAAGAAAGAAGAAAATGAAGGAAGAAGAAAGAGACCCCTGGTGAGATGAGGTCGATCGAAAACGCAATCGCACTTCCGACAAAAAAAGAAACCCACGATATTTGTTTTTCTCCTGTCAGTCCCCAACCCAGCTAGAATATAAAATTTACAGTGCACTCCAGGCCTAGTCCACTCAAACGACTTGGTACTTGCCATCACTCAAGAGCATGGCGAGAACCATTAAGTCCTGTGGGCTCCGACCAGGTCTGGACCCAAACTCAAGCTACCAATAATTGCTTCTGAATAGCAGGCTACTTGTCAAGCTGGAGCTTAGATACGATACCTTACTTATTGCAGGATCTCGTTAGCTTTCGAACGTGCTTTGCCGCTGGCGCGCCGACTCTTCTAAACGATTAGTATCAGCAACAAAAGGCAAATATGTCAGCTGTGGCAAGATATATCCAAACCAGGCTGACTATAATAAACGCGATATATGGCCCCCGGCGCCCGCTGAACCAATAACTCTCGCTTGATGCCGCGTCTTCAAGTACAATTTGCGTGCAATATGCTTAACAAGTGTTAGCTAATCCAGGCCCCTAACAGCTAGCCCGGCCTATTCCAGTCTAGTTGCCTGATATCCCTAGAAGCATCTCGCTACGCTACTGTGTCTATGCTTCTACTGTATACACTAGTCTGTTGGCTTCTGCAGGCCTTCTTTATATCTGACTGGCTGATGGCTGTTTCGTTGCTCCCTTGAATAAGTTTTTGCTCCCTCCCAGTTCGCCTAGAGACTCGACATTCAGTGGCCTCTTGCTGTATCTAATCCCTAGAGGAAGCCATAGTCATTTAGTATAATTTTATTTGCTTTGTTAAGTGAAAGAGGCGAGTTTGTAGCTATATCACATGAGATCAAGAATAAGATGTTAATATCTGTTTCTCGTCATCCCTTGAAGTCATCACCATATGAATTTCATAGCAGTAGTACCTATATGTCAAAACCCATCTCTCATACTGTTATTCACATGCATGAGCTCGACCTCGTCTGGGTTCATAGAGTCCATGAAAATGGATCTAGCTCACTAGAAAAGTCATATAATTCAAGTCTTTGTCCCCGAGAGCTTCGGAGTTTATGACTTGTCGCTCCGGAGACAGAAGCCTGCCTGGCATGAATCTATCTTTCACACAATAGATCAGATAAATAAGACAGGCCGCGGCTCTCCACTTGTCGCCTCAGGCATCTGAAAATTTAACTGTAAAGAATTTTTAAGATCAAATACAAAGCGGATTGTTTCTTTATATGCTTTATAAAGCTTCTGCTTTCTTTTGATGCTTTAAAACGTTTCATCTGATTTTTGGAATCTTCAACATAGGGTTTGACTTATACGGCCTAGGGTTACCGCTCAGTAATCATCTATTTCATAGCTCCGAATTCCCGGGCTCAAATGCAAAGCCCCAGCATCGCTTATTACTTTTACTTAGCACACAATTTTGAAAAACAAGCCCCCCTAGTCTGTGATATTTTACACCTAGCGCGCTGTAGAGAAGCGACTGATTTCTAGATTTTGCGTCTTTGCCTGGCAGGCTTGGGTCACAGCCTGCTAGGAAAATGTTTGAAGCCCTGATCCTTGTTGTTAAACAGGGTCCAGCATCGCACTGCCCAGGGCGGGAGAGGAACATAGCAAGTGAGACTTAAAGCAGAGCTAGAATGGGGCCACTACGTTTACTCGGATACGAAAACGGAGATTCGCCGAATAGAGAGCAACGAGGCGCAAGGCTTGACAAAAAACAGCGTAAACGAGCCTTGAATGCTTGTATAAGGCATCAGCACGTCTAATTCTCGGCTGTATTTCATGTGCTTTCTAGTAAACTTTGCCACAGGTAGGACTGCGAGCCCTAGTCTAGAGACATGAGTTAAAACGCTACTTTAAGAGCAAGGGCAGTGCTTGCTCCTTCTTCTGAGACTTCTCTCGATGACTGATATGCATCCCCAACGAGTATTATGTTACTCTCAGGGAGTGCTACAGAGGCACACTAGCCAGGAGCCTTCTCCGACTGCCAGAAACCCCTATATTGATATTGGATGTGTTAAGTCATGATCGAGCAGAGATGCGGCGTCGTCAGGCGAGCTGATACACCTGAGCAAAAAAAAAAAAAATCAAAGGGGACAAAAGTAGCAATAGTGCCCGCACACATGAGTTTAGCTCCTTGACTTTTATTGGCTTGGACGGGACCCGGAAGAGGATCCGACAAGATAAGAAATAACAAAGAATAAATCGAGGTCCAGGGTTCAGGGTTGCCAGGAGAGGGAAACTAAAGGACAAATGTAACTTTAAGGGAGTGTCAGATGAAGACTCAGGTTTTCTTGAGTTGCTATCAGTCCATTAACTTCGAACAATAGGAAAAAAACAAGAAAAATGACGAGTAAGTTTGCATGTTAGGGCACTTCACATTTGTGACAAACTGAGTCAGCTTAGTTAGCATAATTCAAGTAACCGAAGGCTCTATAAAGCCCCAGATCGAGATTATTGTTCGTTCTAGCACATTCTGAGAGAAGAACGAAGGAATAAAAGGGCCGGTCCGACAGAGGGCCGTTCTTGTATAAGCTTTGAAGGCGCCCAAACAAAAACAATCCAGGGAGAAAGAAGGGGAGTAATAAAAAGAGAGGAAAATTGAAAAGGAAAACTTGGATCAAGGGCCGGCAATCGATAAACTGAGGCTCCTGGTGTTTCTTATTGCGGCAGGAACTAAAATTCCTGAAGGAAACCGCCCATCGACTCCAATTTATATTTCATAAAGACACAGGGAACAGGCTAGAAGTAAAGACGAACAGAAAGACCCTATGAGGAAATACGCAGCGGCAGTTTCAGACGAACAAGAAGATAATATATCATAGGCCAACAAGGACAAGCTCCCCAACGTTCCCAGACTCTCCGAGTGCCGACCTAGGGCGTTGAGGCTTAGAAGCATGCAATAAAGGGCCATTTAAGCAAGTTGCCGACCGGTTGTTTAGCAAAAAGCAAATTTATTTCTTCACAGGAACCAAAGGCAGGTTGACACAGGAGAAAAGAAAATAAGAAGAAATATCAAGGCTGGCTGCTGCAGGCGACTTGTCAGCAAGTAAGAGTAGAGTTGACACAAACAACTACATGGAAGGATGCTAAACTTTAGATCATGTGCACCAGACATGTGAAATAAATAAACAGGTAACCAAGAAGAAACAGCCTTGTAAGAGGGCTTATCCCGGCTACTTGGGTTGAAGTTTACAGAACACAGCCAAGAGGGGACAAATAGGCAGGTGATAAAAGAAAAAATACAGAAAAGAAAAACCGAATAAATCCGCCATTTGTACCAGATCCGAGGCTGTTTTGAGATTTTGGCCGGTAGTGGCATTGATTTATATATATAATCTATAAGCTACCCGGGCTTTGCGGCAAGTTGGATGCACCGAGAGGAAGAAGTTTTCGGCGCCAGGTCGGATCCCCACTACCTGTCGATGTTGATTTACAAGTTGTACTGGATATATATCAGACCGATATCAAAAGACAAGTAATGCCGAATTTCGATTCCAAGGCTCTAGATCATTTTGATTACATGTCTAATTATATCTACTTCTCGTGGCTTTGCTCTGCTTCATACTGTCTGCTTGCGGCTGGTATAATTCCAGCATCACGGATCCAATATTCCCTGTTATTCTCGTCCCCCCTCTTTCTCCTATTGACGTTCGGCAGAATTTGTTTATTAATTCGCCGTCTTAAGTCCGCACATAGGATTCATCGTAATACTAACCCACCGGAGAAATTTGTACATCAAGACCGAGTCTCTCGAAAACGCGTCCATTTTCTTCTTACTCGGTGTTTTACCCAGGATCTTATGGCTCGAGTGCTGTTTTCTCTCTTCTTATTTCTCCTGGAGAATGAGAGCAACTTGAGGCTTTGGCCCGGTTAAATAAAGCTAATCTGTACGTGCTAATGCAAGCACCTGCTCCGCTGACATTGCCAGGAGGGCCTGGCTACATGTTTATTTCCGCTTATAGTAATTGCTGGCTAGGCCTGACATATTTGTTAGTTTTACTTTTTCTGGTTTTCTTTTCCTTTGCCCATTCTAGATTAACACTTGCCTTACTTAGTTTAGTAAGTAAATAAGTAAATAAAACCCTCGTGTCTCTCTAACCCTTGGCCTAGCATAAGTAGGTACCGTACGGAGCTATGCATGTGCTGGCGACATGTCATTGTTTGCTCTAGACAATAGCTGACGGACTGCCCTAGGGAAGAAGAATGTCCAAGCTCGTCAAAGGACAATAAAGAAAGAGAGAAAGGAAAAAAAAAAAAAAAAAAAAAAAAAAAAAAAAAAAAAAAAAAAAAAGAAAAAAGAGAAGATAGAGACCAGAGAGACAACTTGCCCGCTTCCGCACAACCCCTCATCCCCGTCACTTAATCCGTTTACTTTTTTTTAGTACAAAAACCAGGAATCTGCCCTAGTGGTTTGCCTGGCCACAGGGAAAGCGGTATGTCTCTTACTAAAGCCATCCGGAAAATGCGCTCGGTACCCAAGAAACAACACAGTGATGTCGGCACTATTATTCTCCATGACCTATTGTGTCCTCTCTACTACCAGCACAACGTAAGTAATTAAGACATTGCCCACTGTGCTGCGCCGCCTATCGACAAAGACCAGCTACTATGAGCGCCTGCAAGTACGCACCCTTGGTGGCCAAACTTGAGTTAACATTCACATTCAGGTGAGCCGCGACAACTTAGTAGCTGCGTAGTATCAGCATGGTTGCAGCTAGAGACAGAACCAAACCCCCCCCCCCCCCCC
>LKBB01000035.1:61516-112004 GCA_001513885.1 Thielaviopsis musarum
CCCCCCCCCAAGAAGCCCCCTCTTTCCTGCCTCTTGAGACTTGATTTACTCGGCCTACGAAGCGAACGGCACGTTGTGAGGCACGCAGCATAATCTTCAAGGGTTGGTAGGTAATTAAAGAGACATTAGCAGAAAAAAAGGAAAGGCTAAACAGAAATGTACAAAGGAGCTGGGGAGAACAAGATGAGAAAAGGAAAAAGAATGAACAGACAAACATCAACTGTCGCAGTGCATTAGAATAGCTCGGCTGTTGAAGCGGTTTGCCCGTTACGCTTCCTTGCAATACACTATTAGATTCCTCGGCGTCCTTTATTACTTTGATTTCTGTTGGATTTCTTGTTGAGGGGAAGAAAAGCTTGCAAAGTCGTGATCCTCTCTATCAGCAGTGCGTTGGTAGCGAAACCCCCCGCCTAATCAGGCGAGAAGATATCCCACAATCCATACACTCTTTTTTTTTTATACTTACAACAATTATATTCAAGAATATCCACAGAAGAAGAAAAGAACAATGAAAGAAACTCCACCAGGCGACTTAGGGGAAAAGAAAAGACAGGTCTGTCGTTCTGAATGGACCCTTTATTTCCAGGGCCGCTCCCCCTGTTTTCTCTTTGCCATTTGGCCTTCGTCCGCCCCTCATCTTTTTGTTCCTTTTTTGCCTTTTTAGCACACAGACACTGCAGAACCAAGGAGTCGGTTACTGGAATCTTGTAGTTGATCTTTTAGCAAAGATTTCTTTCTTTTTTTTTTTTCGTCTATTTTACTCGCAAGGTTTACAGGTTGCCTAAACTATCCTACATTCCTCTCATTAGAGACGGGCACTATGACCTATAAACCCTCTTGGTCAATTTAACCGTAAAAAGATATTCCTATATTCAATACCCCTTCTGAGAATACAAAACGGCTGAGCAGCACATATACAGCGTTGTTGATCCTCCCCTCGGTAATTGCCACTTCGAGTCGTACTTTAAAGGCTTCATCCATCCTGATATTGGTTCAAATTTCAGCATTGTTCTATTTACATCTCTGTATGCTCCCTTTCTTAATGGTTGATGTTAGTGATTTCCAGGATATCTGGAGAGAATGTATCGCCTGCCACTGAGTTTCCTTACGTTCCATTTTAAGGATAACCTTTCTAACGTAGCGTGCAAGTCGAAACCCTATACTACAAGTATCTTGTGTCCTACTATTAATTATGATTCGCCGGCCAAAACCGCTTGTCGAACGTCTAACCGTATCATTCTGGGATGATTAACACGCACTTACTTAAGTACATACTTACTTGAATAGTTAAGTACTTAAGTAATTTAGTGCTCGAGCGCCCATTCTATTGTATCTGATCCTGTGCTGGCGGGAGCTTGTCCGCGACTTTGAGGATTTAGGGGCGTAGACTGGAAGCATGTTCCGGGTTTCACATGACAATAAAACTACAGTGTTATAGCGCATATATTCACAGGCTTAGAGGGCTCTTTTCCAAAGAACCCCAAAAGCTAAGTACTTGCATGTTTGTATAAATAGATTTGTAAGCGGATGCGTAAGACTTGTGCACATCTTATGAGTGTGTTACTTTGACTATGGAATACCTTTTTTTCAGAAAAGTCGAAGTTTAAGCGGGCGGAAAGTTGGCTGTACATACAGGGAAATCCAGGCCGGTGGTTCACGGCCATAGACCTGACAAACAATTCTGATTGCAGATCGCTGACGACAGCATAAAATTGCAAGGCGCATTCCTCTACTAGCCAGTTTCTACAAATCAGAGACAGATTTAGTCAGACAACAATGGTATTGTTCACTTGAGTAATTTACTAGTCCAAATCCAGACAGGGCGCAATACGTGGGTTTTGCAGGGCTTGCTGGCAAGCCAAACCAGACAAAGTAAGCATGTCTGTTAAAGCAGGAGTAGACACAATTGAGAACCAGAGAAAAGCTCAGAACTGAAAATACGACGGTGTGTTACATGCGACCAAGAGACACTACTAGTAGTAGTAGTACTAGTAAAACTACAAAACAATAGTTACGAAAGTCTTAAGATGGCATTAGGAAAGAATCGCTGATAAGTGCCAGACAAAGTACCAGACAACAAGTCACATATGCCTGTCCGACGCAAGCAAACGGCAGGTAACCAACGGTAGCCGAAATCTAGCGGGCGTCCACTCGGCCTGCGAAAACTTTTCACGATAAAGAATTGAGCATATGCGTATTAGAGGCGCTGGTCACGTCAAAGATACAGTAACCGAGCAGAAAATGCAGAAAAACAGCAGGCGGTATCAAGAAGCTGGCTGGGTGTGATGCAACCTCGACCCCCTAACTAAAGCCCCGTGGCCTCTGTTTTCTGCCTTGCGTTGGCTTGCTTCAGTGTAGCACCTGCATCATTTTATTGCGTTTCTGAGATAATAAACCTGGACGAGTGGGCAAAAACAAGCCACACCATACGTTGGCCGCAAATTATCGGGCACAACTAGCAGCAAGGGCCGGATATTGTCTTCTTTGTTCGATTCTGGGATCCCCCACCTGCGAGAGTGAAACATTATGACGGCGAGACAACTTAGATGGAGAGCAACTTACCATGTCTTGCCGGGTTTTAAGGCCTGATTTGGAAGCGGGCAGATCATTCCTCAACCCCGCCCACTACTGGTTTCTTTTTCCAGCGACTTCTCTGGGTATTCAAGTTGCATGAGAAAGCAAAGTATTTGTTTACTGTTGTTGCGAGGCTAACCCTTCTGGCCGCGGGAAATCAGGAAGATATCAAGTGCAGCCAATTCTCAAATCGAGGCTGCGCTTACGGCTTTCAGTCATGGAGACACACATTCAAGTAGGCTGCCCAGGGGAGCATTTGTGGCGTTTCCACTGAGTTCTACTCAACAGCAGTCCTATAGATACGGAGTTGAACGCTGGACTTGATATCAACAATCAGCAGGTTGAACAGAGTAGGAATGTTAACAGGGCTAGAAAGCGGGTGGGTGGCACACTTCTTCTGTCGACGGATGAACTCGGATCTGTTTATTTCTCAGCATTAAATGAAGGATGTGAAAAAGGGAGGCAAGTGCGTATCAGAAGCTGTAGGTTTCTCGAGTGGGCTATTTGGGTATGGCAGTAGCTGAATCTAGGGAGAAGTGATATTCTGGTAACTATGGCTATACCATGTTTGTGCCTCCATACACAAAGTCCTGCATGGAAGCAATCCGGATCGCGTATAGCGTCATTGCTTTTACGCGGCGAACCATGCGACTAGACAGGACAGCCTCAGTAGAAATAAGTTATAGAAACCAGGAGGCACACGGCTGTGCGCAGAACTTGGGCGCTGAGCCCGAGAGCTGCATATGATTCATCACTTTTCTACACATATCGGTCCTCATTGATCATGCAAGGAGGACCCTGGAACCGTAGTAAGTACTTAGGCTAGCCAAAAAAAAAATACTGATATAGAAAGGCGCTTAATATCATAGTTGCTCCGGGTTCTCAGCTCCGGCTCTCCCCAGTGGCCTCGCCCATTAGCGAGAAGGTTCAGAGATTTTGCGGCCTTGGCTTTACTCCAGTAGTATAGAACATGAATATAGAGCCATAATTCAGTGGTTGAAGTCCGATAAGGCATCTTTTACAGTTTCTTGGCTTCGGTATGCTTCGCCGTAGTTCTTCTCAGCTCCATTCCTTAAACAGTGCTACTTGTGTCCTAAAAGGGCTCTACTTTTACGTTTGGTAATCGTAATCCGGCACAAGCAACTGGTGATTGTAAGGAAAAATAGGTCGACAAGTGAATGACAAAGAAAAATAGAAATAAAATAAAGATACAAAGAAACGCGGGCTTCCACCGACGTAATGACAGCTCGCGAACAGGAAAAGACCAGGTTTGTTAGGTGTCTGCAAGTCCAGCTTTAGTCGGTCCGCGGGAAATGTTTTGGTGGGTTAGCCCAGAACGTGAAGTAAAAAGCTTTAATTTTGATGGTCACCGTGGCGTGAGACCCTGTGCAGTAGAAAGAAGAAAACAAAAAAGGTAAGGCTTTGTTTGGCCTTGTTTCCTGTTAGTATTTTCTTTTTGTGGCCACAGGTTTTCTTCAGGCTTGTGATCATGTCAAGGTAAGGGACTTTACAAAGAAGCGCCGATTTCACAAACTCTCGGCAAATATTGGTATTTGTATACGAATGCACAAACCACTACCGGTTCAGGCCATATCACCGATAGCCCTGAATTGTCTCGATTCGACACTCAAGATGCAGATTGCCCATAGTTACTACAGCATGTAAGAAAGTGAAAAATGACAGATTTACCCAAGTCTATTATTGGTAGCGAGGAATAGAATGAGAACAAGTCAAGCTGATGGAAGTTTTGATGTTACGATTGATAGAAGAAGGATTAAATCATCAATAGGCTTTTGTATACCATTCTCAAAGTTTAGAGGGCATTTCTGCGTCTGTTTCAAGTGGTCCCCGAATGGGCTGCTGTAGAAGTAGTCGGCGTTCGTCGGGTACCTTTTGGGAAGACGATATCGACCTGGTATCCTGTTTTGACCCCCGGATTCCTCAAATAGTCCCCGGGTCTGGGTATCCACACTGCAGAGAAGTAGTATAGCTCTGTACAGGGTCTTCGTTCCTTTCCAAGGGAGCAGCAAAACTAGAGTCAGCTGTATGAGCATCTCCACGCGTTCCATCTTTTCCTTGACCACTTGCCATATTCTAGTTGTGCTGGTCAGACGGCTCCTAAAAAATCAATCGCCGAGACCAAGGACACAAAATGTCGACGTGAACGAATAAGACTGACGGAAAAACACAGACCACAGAAGATTTTAAAAAAAAAAAAAAAAAAAAAAAAAAAAAAAAAAGGATGCTGGCGAAGCTAGTGAAGGACGACGGCACCAGCATGCCGGACGCAAGGGAGCCGTGAAACTAAACCTATCTGGACAAAACAAGGAAGTCCGCTGTTCAAAGAAGAGTGTAGAAGTGCATAGAAACGAAGACAGGGCAAACGATTCGGCGGACAAGTTTCTGTATATTGCTTGCTGTTTGGGCTATGTACCTTGTGATTTTGTCAAGCCAGAGGGTTACCAGACGCCTTTTCTTTTTTTTTTTTTTTGCTCCCATTATTCCATTAGCAAAGTTCAAAAAGCGACAAAATTATGGCGTTTGATAGGGCCCTAATATCTATGGGATTTCCTAGTCATGAAATTTTGAGGCCCTAAAAATGCAAACTTTTTCTTCTGTGACTTGTGATCTTTTTACACGTGTGTCCTAGCTTGAATCAAAGTGCACTAGTCTTGTCCTTCTTGTCCTTCCTTTACATACTGAGCCAGTATAAAAAGAGGCAATATTAAAAGTTTGTCATAGTTGCAGTGTATGAATTTCAAACTCCTAGCCAAGCCAAGGACGGAGAAGATAAAAAAAAAAAAGGGCAGCAAAAGAGGAGTAGTATTCTAGCACTAGAGCAAGTGCAGAGAGTCGACCTGGAGGCAGTATCAGCAGTAGTAGCGAGGACTTTCTGCTCTATATGCTTGGCTTTCTATATAAATTGGCTCAATTATACTCTGTTGTACTTCACGTTTCTTTGTTCGAAAAAAAGAAATTTAAAAAAAATATTATATAATAAAATAAAGAAAAAGAAAATACTGTAATTCAAGAATCGTTAGCATGTATTCTGCCGTGACATCGCACTCACAAAAAAGGACAATGGGCAGAGCAAAAACGGCATGACGTAAAAAAAGAAAATACGCAACGCCGTTCTTAGCAACTCTATGATACTATTTTCACCCCAGGGGTGAGGCAGTGTGAAATAGACTGGTCTAGATCTGCACGAATACAGACCCTAACGAAGCTACATGTCCTACTAGTGCTAGGTGCCAAGATGAAAGAAAGATGCAAGCATAAAAAGCTCAGCATCTTTTACTAGTATCATTCTCCTATATGATTCCATATGAGACTTGGCAGCTGGGCTAATAGAGTTACGTACAAGATGCACAATATCGTCTTTCTCTCTCGTTACTTCTACGCCGTTTATATGAGATTGTATGATGGATAAATGTTTACTGTATAGCCAGTTCATTTCACTTCCTCGTCTGTACATTCACTTCCACTCACAAAAAGCGTGCAAATGGCCCTTTTTACTTGGGTGGGACCGCTGAGCGGGAAAATCTTGGCGGAAAAGATGTTCCGGGGCCGCATCCAGATGATTTCTGTCGAGGTGAAGAGCTAGGCAGACCGGTGTACTTTGCTCCAAGACTTTAGTCCGCCACGCCTTTGTATGATTGAGGTGTGACTTCTTTTAATCATTGGCTCCTACACTCTGGACTTGGGTTCCCCTGTCTCTGGGCGGGATGTTTTCTTTTCTTTTCGCTCTTTTTCTTCCCTTTTTTTTTTGTCCGCCCTAACTGTGTGGTGGTGCAGTTCTTCCATGCAAGGCAAAATTTAACCATCGAGTCTTGTTGTGCCAACATGCTTGCCAGCTACCGCATTCAAAAAAAAAAAAAAGAATTGACCTGTCTCTTGAATGGAATCATAATTTGAACAGCCGTAGAAAATTGAAACACGTCACCCATGACTTCACTTCAAGGCCGAAAACGCGAGCTCGAATACTTTTTATCATCTCCTTATCGACCCCGAAAACACACGGTGAGTACTCGCGGAGCTCGAGTATTCTCTTCCGCGGTCGTCTGTCACATGCCTTGGAACCAGCCAAGTTAGCAGACCGCTGCATATGCTGTATGTTCTTTGTTCCTTTGGCATGTTATTCAAGTCACGACCTGGGAAACGTACGCCTTTCCTGTAAAGAACATGCCATACACTATCGCTCTAATGCCAACTCACTGTTTGTGTCTACTACGTTAGCTCTATATGACGCAGTCGCGCCTTTTCATAAAGGCTTTGCCGCGCTCTGTGGCAAATTCAATGCTGGCAATATCGGGCCATGCTAACTATGTAATACGAAGCTGGCTATGGGACAAGGCCTACCTTGCTGTACTGGCCGCTTTACACGAAAATGGTCTAAAAGGCACACTTTCTTTTCATGAGAAAGAATTTCTAAATGCAGGCTCAACCGCTGGGGGAATGCTTAAATGATTGCAAAGCTAACCTTAGTAGATTCACATACAATAAATACATATGCAAGGCCAAAAACTTCTCCCCAACAAAACCTATCCGTATCACATTACCGGAGGTTCGCGAAATAGAAAAACCTTCAGGCTTTTTTTTTTTGCACAACTGGCACGGCAGGTAGCGAAAGCGCTTTCGCAGCAACAGCTCTTGATATTACGCCTAAAGAGGGGGTTGCACCAAGGTGTACAGACTTTGTTCTCTAGTTGGTAGACTGCTTCGCTTACTCTCGTGTATATATATGTATATTCAGGTTTGGGCAATAGGGAGACAATAAAGGATGACCCAATAAAGCGGTTCGCAATAAACAAAGTTAAACGGCTGTCAAGTTGTCGGAGTCTGGATGCACCTTTCAGTTGAGGTGTCTGTATATTCAGTAGTCTTGTCTAATACAACTCCCCACCTCTTTTCTCGTCTAGAACTCTTGGCTGGCTTTGACAAAACAAGTCCCGAGTTTTTGTCCAACGCAGACCATGTATTCTAATCCGGTAACTAATGCGACGGATATGATTATTGTCGTAAGAAAGGCTTACTAACTACCCTAGTATACTATCAGTCGGAAAGCCCAGCTCCCGAGATTGTACAGGGTAGTATCTAGGTATCCCGTGAGCAAGTCTTGCTGCTTTTTTTTTTTCATATGATATTGGTTTGGGCCTGAAACCTGTTAGCAGGTACATAATGCGTAGAGACCATCCTTCGATATTGAATACTTATCATGCTACGTATATGTCTATAGAGTAGGCGTCTAAAGCAGAATTCGATTGGATCTAATCAAGTGTCGTTCGCTCTTAGTTGTCTGGCTACGGCATTTCACAGGGGGACAACTTGGTTAATTTCATAGTGTCAGGGCGCCACATTGCCCGTTAGCTCTTACTATGGATATGTCTTGGCTGGGAATTCACAATCTTTTAAGGTGATGCTAGACTCGAGATTTACATGCTTTTCAGCCAAAATGAACCTACAGATAACAGGGGCTTTATACGCGTGGCACAATGTCGTTGTTTTGCAGTCATCCCGTTATACATAAACATGTTCCCTGTGGTGCAACAAACCCGTTTTCTTATGTCTTGAATAGAGTATTACAAAGAACTTCTCTCAGTGGCCACTAGTACCACTTTGTATTACGTTTAACAAGAAAAAAAAAAGCGTTCGCTTCATAATTAAGTGCCCTTAAGCCTGCTTAGTCGCATTCGCATCCAGGGAGAACCAAGTAGGCGATCCTGTACGATCAACGTCTGTGTAATATGTTAGTCTATTGTTATAGCAGAATTGGGGAACAATCAGCGCTGTGCTGGGCGCTCAACAATCAACACAGTTCCTTAGTATTAGCACAAATGTCTGTGCTCAAGCCTTTGTTCTCTACCCTCCAAAAACAGGCAATTTTCTAGTGCCACCGCACAAGGAAACGACAACTGAATAAATGGAAATGCACTTTGTGACCGGGACCATCCCAGTGCATTTCATTTTCACGGCCGGGCGTTCAAAGTCGGGCAGCTTGTTTTGTTTTTCTTTGTGGTACAGAAGGAATCGCGGAATGTGTCAAAATCTATGCCTTATTCCTTTCTTTTTTCTTTCTCCCTCGAGTTTTCTTTTTTCTTTTCTTTTCTTTTCTTTTCTTTTCTTTTTTTTTCGCTACTCTCTTCTGTCTCACATATTTTTGTTCATCTTACCGTTTGAATTCTAGTGGCTTCTCAGCCCTAGTTTGTTATTTATAGTTTCTTTTCTTTGTATTATTCTTCGTTCTCTGGGGGTTCTAATTATCGTTTGAACTCATTTTCCATGGCGTTTGTTAAGACAATGTAAGGTACTTACTAAAGTAAGTACTTACATGATTTGATTACTTATTTACCTGCTTAGTCTTCACCGCTCAATTTTAATTTTAATTTTGCTTTTGCTGAATACTAATGCCATCTGACTTGCATTCAAGTATGTAATCACGCGAGTTCCTACAATTTTTACTGCTCGGTATTTTCACTCAACTCTTATGCCTGCCAATAAGGAAACGTGCTGCGAAGTGACTGCTAGTGAAGCCTGAAGATCCCTTTTTTTGGCCTTACCTATGCGGACTTACGGTATACGCAGTAGAATACATATACCCTTCTCTCACAGCCCTGTCTCACATCCAAATTTGCTGTCTTGAATATCAATCCCTTGGTAAATGTTAACTGTCAGGCTTAATGTACTTACTTGCTTAAATATTTATGTAAGGCGGTCGCAACAACAAGATTCATACTTGTTCCAACTTGATACATGGATGATGCTTGCTCTCAAACGTTTTAGGGGTTTATATCCCTTGTACACCGCAAGTAACTCTCGACAGCTGAGATGGAAACGAGCGGCCCATCGCACCGTGTCACACTATAACAGTAAAAGTAAGCCTAACTTTCCGTCGCCTGGGCTCCGGATGTCTTACGCGTGCCGTGTCTACCAAAATGGCCATCCTGGCTTTGCTTTGCAAAGCCACAAGCCAAGGCGAAAATATCGCATTCATTTGTTAGAAGAGTGTATTCTTGAGACGAGCTGACAGTAAGTTACCCGCTGTGCTAGAAATGATTACAAGACATGGTTCTGGGCTTGAACAAATAAGCAAAGGAGTTAATAAAGCATATTCCACATTTATCCCATGTAAAAGCCGGATTTTGCATTTTCTCGCTACATGGCTCAAGTTCTTTTGGGTGGGCAAACCCGTGCCATGTCGTAGTACAAGGGCCAATCTGTTTAGCTTTCTTCAGCCTCGGAGTTTTCACTTCTGTGTTTGGTCCAGCCTGTTAATGTGTATTACGTAGGGTTTTTAATATGTAGTACGTAGTCAATACTTTAGAATTAAAAAGCAAGGCTGGTTATCTTAGTAGTGGATATATACAAAGTTGTGACATCACGGTGTACTTGTAGGACGTAACGCACTTCGATTATCCAAGAGTAAGACTCAAGGGAATGTGTGCACGTCTGTTGTTGAAGCAGTAAGTCTAACACTTTTTTCTTTTTCTTTTTCCTGTTTTTTTTTTCTTTTTTTTGAGTTTTTTTCAGTTTTTTTCAGTTTTCTTTCAGTTTTTCTTTTCAGTTTTTTTCGGTTTTCTTTTTATTTCTTTTTTTTATTTCTTTTTGTCTTTCTTTTTTTCTTTCTTTTTTTCTTTCTTTTTTTCCTTCTTTTTTTCCTTCTTTTTTTCTTTCTTTTTTTCTTTCTTTTTTCTTTCTTTTTTTCTTTCTTTTTTCTTTCTTTTTTTCTTTCTTTTTTGTTCTCAAGTCGCTAGGAGAATTTTTAACGCCAGATCGTAGGGGGGTCGTCTGTGAAGCACACACAGTTTTTCGGGATTCTTATCACATCGTTAGCTCTTCAATTAATTTCAAAGGACCCCAATGCATTAGCAATGTTTCAAGACTAGAAAAATGACAACAACAAAAAAAAATCAAAGTCTCGCACTAGACTTGTCATTAGCGTGATCTAAGATACACGATATCAGATTATGCCGTCAAGGCTATAAATACAGTGAAGACGCTTATTGCACTGCAGCATAGGGAGAAGAGTAGGGCTGTGCGTTGCCCAGTTAGGTACGCACCTTATGTGCGTCTTCTCCTCCAAACCAGCCATGGCTTGTTAATCGCCACCAAGTCTTGGTTGACCATTGAACGCCTAGAGCTGCAAGGACTACTTTCAAAGCAAGATAAAGGAGAGATTGGCCGTTGCAGCGTGGGGTTTGTCTCACTGATATACCAAGTCCTGTGTAATACAGAATGACTGCAAAAGTAAAGTAAATCTGATCTCGGTAAGACGCGACGCCGTCCTTGATTTACGATATGTGATACCTCGGTTTTCATATCGAAACTCTCCTCCATGTTTTCTCGACATTTGCATATTTTAGTTCTTACAGATGCTCGGAATTCTGTGTGCTGAAGTCAAAATATTATCTACTCTGTAAGCTAAGCTCAAAGTGCTAAAGCTTATACAGATGTACCAAAAAGGCAAAATGACTGTTTATAGCAAGTACTTGACAAGATGTACTTGATAAGTGCGAGCTGCCGAGATGAAATGAGGTGCTCTAAACCAACATGCAGGGCAAAGTGCTATCAATACGCCTGTCCAAGTAAGCAGGAACAAGAGACAGCATTTCAATCTCATACAGGGAAAATAGATCGCCGCTAAGCAACAGGGTTCGGATCGCAAGCCCTGCCATGTTACTTGCCTCGCCGATTTGTTCTTATCTTTTTATTTAGCATTTTTCGTAAAGGATCTGGCTTACTATTTTTCTGAGACGCTGAGTTTCCTTTTTATTTCCTCCCCAGTGCGCACACCCTCCCCGTTCTGCCAACTGGGTCCAACGACATGTCCTGTGCTGCTTGGCGTTTGCACTATGTAGCAAATCACACCACAATTTGTACACGCGGTTCAGCTCTTGCTTGCCAGGCTGGCTGGACAATGCAAAGGATTGCAGGACTGTGCGAACAGTGCAACATACAATGTAGTGTCTGGTTGTGTGCTTTCATCCTGTGATATTTGCCGTAGTACTGTATATCCACTAGTTCTAGCTGTGTGGGTTTATCAACAGTGTGTCAATGCGGATATATAGCCAAAACAGTACAATTTTAACTTCTGCACAATTATCCCTCCCGCTAGGAAAATTCTGCGTCGGTCTTTATGCAGGCTGGTGGAATGTGACTTCTCGAGGGCGCAGAGAATTACTAGGGAGAAAAGTAGGCAAGAGAGAAGGAAAAGAAAAAAAGAGAAGAAAAAAAAATCCAGTCGTCACTCACGCTATCGTTTTTGTGTTTCTTTGTTTCCTTTTTCCATCGGAGTTTTCACCATGGTCCTGCAGAAATAAACGCAAAGCTGCCTGCATGTCGTCTTTTGATAAAGAAAACGGAGCCCTACCATAGTTAGGAAGAAGAAGAGGTTATGTGAGTGAGACATGTGTAGGTTCAGTTTACGCCCTATACGTTGGCACATTCCTCAGTTCCAGTGACGAAACAGATTCCTCCTTCTATGTTCTCCTCTCTTTTCTTTGATATTTTTTGCTTTGATTTCTGGTTAGTGTGTAAGTAGAGTGGTGTAACCCTAAACAACGGCAGGGTTGGGTTGTCGTAGATTCATCGCCAACGTCTATGCTACAGCGCCATTGACAAAACCACGAGATGCTGTGGTCTATTTCTATTGATTTCAAAGCATTCTTAAGGTAGCTTTTACCCTCCTCACTAGGCTTACTCACATATTTTCTAATTTACCAACGTTTGGCATACAAAAACACAAACTCATAAAACAGTTTCCCGTGACAGCCAGCCTGCATCCGGGCCACCCCATGTTGAACTGAACGGTGCTGGCGTTATTTGATTCCTGTGCATTCGGTGCACTTGCCGCTCTCGCTGACTTGTAGTCGTCCCTTGCCGATGCAAAGCTGAGATTTTATCGGCACCATTACAACGGTCCATCATGCAAGGCTTCTATTGAGCAATAAATTAATGTTAACTGAAAAATAAGGAGCGGTATCAGGTCACCCGTCTTGCCTATTTGGTGCATCTGCTTCTGATTCATATAGACTAATGTATCGTGATGCTAATGATTCAAGCCACGTCTGATCCAAACCTAGCTTTCTATATCTTGGATCGGATGTAGACGTATACGCGTCGAAGGTCTTGAAATGACGTTTGCGCTATTGAAAACCGCATTGGAAATCTGACACAATCAAGTCGTATATTGGTATATGTGTCTCCCGCACGGATCTGTTCAGTATTACTTGTAGCGTACTATGTATCCTTGACAATCAGCTCTAGACATATGGCTTTGTTTACTCGTTCGATTTCCAAGCATGGTGATCTCACTATACATGATATCCCTTGGAATGCATGCGCGGCGAGTCTAGCTGATCAGTCTGTGTCGTTATATCGTACAAGCACTAGCTATTCTAGACTGGTCTATATGCATCTCAAGTGTCCGTCACGGCTTGAGACGAAGGCATGTTTATGCCGTCAAGACAGTAGCGACTACAACGTATCTCGGCTAACGCAATGTTGAATGTCTTCCCCTCTTAGATGAGTCTCGACATTTGTATTTACTGTGCTCTGTTAGGGCTCTGGAGCCTTTCAAAACATTATCTACGAGACATTAGTTTTCTGTACTTGAAACCCGTCCAAAATAAGGTATCCCATAGTTCCAGTAGAGTAATGCTGATACTATCGGTTTTTCTAATTATTACTGCGCAGTATAGTGTTGGCCCTAGAACACAAAGAGAAGCCCTAGTTTTAGCGGGTGAAAAACAGCTAATGCAAGGCCCTTATATTCATGGTCTGATTGCCCCGAGGCCGAGATTATAGCAAACATAGCTGAGTGGCTGGCAGCGGCTTCAGACGATATGCCGTGCGTTTACAGAGTACGGGCTAGAAACAGACAAAGAAAGGGCTTAAACATTCACAGGCCCGGCCTAGGGACAAATAGGCCTAGCTCCATTGCTACTGTTTATGACTTCATATATGAGGAACACTTAAGTGAATGGAAGTCCTTGATTCCTTGTTCAACCTCAGGGGCAAGGACCAGGGCAGTACGGTAGGAAATCCAGGTCGTGCAAGAGAACAAAGGAATTGCACAAGGAACCAGTTTTGTCGTTCAACTCTCCTGCATCTTTGTTTTTATCATGAGTAGCGTTTCCAACAGTACATTCCGAATTACTTTTCTTAGAGCTTTTGTTTCGCCTTAGCTGCTGTCCCTCTCATAGCCTGAGCTATTTGTCCTCTGCTCAGTATGCTGCCCTAGTCCATAGATGGTGGGCGCTATTTTACGTCGAACTGCGTCTTCAGAGCTCACTCACTAACAAATTGCAAGTCGGAGCCATATGTTTATGCACACTGTTCTATAAAACTGCCTTTCATTTATTAATTCCTTTTGTTTTTTTTTTGTTTTTTCTTTTTTTTTTTTTGGGGGGGGGGGGGGGGTTCTTGATTATCTTTGCCTACCAACCACGACTCAAAGGCCCTTGTCGACGAGCAGTCCGGTGCCTATTTTTTTGGGCTAGTTTGTGACGTACTTTGTGACTTAAGTATCTATCGGAGATGTTGGAAAAGCTTAGTGTACCCAAACTCCGATGGATGAACGCCATCTGCAGAGACCTGTATGCGGGTTGCAGCGCTGTTTGCTCATGAACGAGTACAGTTAACTTCGACTTCATCTTTCAATGAGCTGCCCGTACATGCACCTAGGTAGCACTATTAGTAGTACTACCACTATAGCTTCTACTATCACTACAACTTCTACTACCACTACAACTTCTACTACTACTACTACAACTTCTACTACCACTACAACTTCTACTACCACTACAACTTCTACTACCACTAAAACTTCTACTACCACTACAACTTCTACTACTAGTACTAGTACATATTCCGACATTGGGCTTTGGAATAATGGCAAAATATCGGCTGAAAACTACCAAAACATACTGCGTGACCGCAAAAGGTTAGTTAGAATATGCTGGGCATTATGTACTGCGATATAGTTATACGGTTGGTCGATAGCCTCATTACTACGATATAGTAGTAGCTATTCCCGACAAAGGACTCCCAAAAGACCCGCGGGGAGAACTCGGTGGAAATATGGCGTTGAAGAGATCTTTGGCAGAAAGAGCATTGGTAAATACTACGTTAAGCAATTGTGATGAGTTGTGTGTGAGGCCACTCTCGTATCTGAACTCGATCAGCTCCCGCTCTCCAAGAAATTAGTTTTGGTTTTCTTTCAAAACGCTTAGAAGCGACCGCCCTCTTGTGTTATTAGAATTCCCGGTTTTTCACAAAGTACCTACTCACAGACCTGGACCCCCCCATTCCAATCTGTCTAAACAAAGCGGAAGCTTGTCCGGGCTTCCGACCCAGGATCTTGCAGGTATTCACGAAGTGGAGGAGCGTCAGAAAGATAGGAAAAGGCGAGCTAGGAACTAACTATAGCCAGGAGAGCTGAAAATGGAAGTGTCAGCTAAAAGTTCCTTTTTTCCAGGGTTGACCTTTACAGAGAAGAGTCCTTTCAAGACACTAAAATGACTGGTTCAGCTAACTGTCAACCCCATTAAAAAAAAAAATACATGGTGGCAAAATTATATCTTGAAGGCCAAAAAGGTTTTTCGTGCTAGAAAAAACTCCCCAAACACAAGTTCCCGGTCCTGCCTGCGCTAATATAGAGTCGTTATCGTCTTGGTCCATATTTACTCAAAGTGGTAAATTTTGCTAATCAACGGGATTATTTGGTTTCAAGACCGCTTGAAAACAACGCAAAACAAAGACTTTTTGCCCAAACGTTCCCCTCAAAAGTTGCATTTACCCTGCGGACGACGTAGCGCTTTTCTACTAATACCAGACCAAAAATACGCTTTTCGGACTTTCGCCTTTTGATGTGTCAAACCGCGCGTCCCAAATATAGCAAATGTCCAAGCTGTTGGTTCCCTGTTTGCAGGACTACGGTCCTTTTAGACCAGATCTTTGTAAGTACACAGCAATAAGCGCTCGGGAAGGCTGCTTGGAAAGGTGAGGTGTCATATTTCGCGGGCCTGGATAGTAATCAGATGCACGGTCTTGTACACTGCCCTGTATACTAGTTTGACGAGTCAATAAAAATGGAATAAAGGCCAAAACACAGCTGGAAGGAAGGACTTGACGGCTCTGTAGCAAAGCCTCGCCTAAACTCTGGAAACGAGGCTTCAAGGAACAGGGTTTGATACATTTGAACTTTCAAGTTGTAATGTTAATCTGAAAAGAGCAGCTTTTACAAACTTTGATATTGGGTTTCGCCTGTTAAGTCTCAGATCAGCTGCCGAATACATACTCGAACTCATCTAGAAAGGTAAGTCGGCGGATAGACCAGGATCGGTTCATGGTCATCGGCAGGTCCTAGTCCCATTTAATGGAGATGATGTTAGGGACTCCCAATCGAGAAAATAATAAAACATAAACTACCTATTCAAGCAGATAAGCAAGTCTTCTTATCCATTGATACTTTAGGCGTTTGCCAAAAGAGAAGTACAAACAAATTCATGTATTCAGTAATATCGAATCTAAAAGCGAATAAAGGGAACACAAAAGTCAAAGTTCCACAAACCGAGAACCTGGAACCAGTAATTTGGAACTTGATCCTCTCACAGGTAGCTTTGATCTTACGAAATTACTTGTTTCCATCTGGTCATGATAGGGCGTTACCTACCAATAATGTTTAAAGGGACTTTCGTTGAAAAGGAATTTGAAGAATGGCCTTTTTTTCTGCGAGTGAAAAAGCTATCAAGATAACAGTAAACCCTCGAAACAAGTAAACCAGAGATTCACCACGTCAAAAGAAGACGATCAAATGAAAATACGGGAACGAAAGCCCCGCAACCAAGTATGCGTAACGAACAAAGCGGGGCTAAACTAAAAAGGGACTACACAAGGGTGAAAAGCGAGACAAGAAGAGAAAAATAAGAGAATTGAGAAGAAGCAATATCATTGGATTTGCAGAAGGGGTTTGCGGAAGCAGGGCACGAAAAGGGTCAGACTAAAAGACATAAACAGACATGAAGGAGAAAAAAGGAAATAAAGAGAAAAACAGAACCAGAAAACCAGGAAAGAAAAAGAAACAAAATGAATCGAACGACAAGTGAAGCACAATGAATAACATGGTCAAACCAGTCAAAGTCGGCACTGCAATAAAGCGCCGCAAAGCCAAGGCAGGACCGTGACGGCGTGCTTCATTCTGCAAAGCTGATAAGTCGTAAGGGCAAACTGATGTATAAAAAGAGAAGTGGAGAGGCCCTGCTATACCAGCGAATGACCGAGATATCACTTTCTACGGCCGTAAGGCGCCGCCATCACCGGGCGCACTCCACGCAACTTTCTCGAGGGGGGTTTTCACACGCCTCTGGATTTCTTTTCTGCAGGCTTTTCATAACTCCCCCACCCAAATCCAATCCATGGTCGTTCACGAATGAATGAGCTGGCCCTATTTTTCAGTCCGTCACGAGGTTGGCGGGCCGAGAAGGGGTGGGTCAGCTCGCTGGAAACAAAGGGGATACAGACAACAACGCATTATATTTCTGCCAATTTCTTTTCTATTTCGGGTTTTCAGGCTATCTTTTCAACTGAGTTAGAGCCAAAGAGTACTGTGTAGTAAGTCTACAGCCCTCGAGATGACGTTTCCAACGCGGCGAATAAAAGAAATCAGGGCGGGGTGCTGGTTGTACATGGTTTTTAGTGGTTTCCCCCGCGCAGGGACGATCTGAGCTATGCGTTTTCTTTTCCAGAACCTCTTGGGTAGACATGGAGTAAAGTAAAATGCATATTGTGTACAAAGTAAAATGCTGAGCCAAGGCAGACTCTGAGAGCATCGGCTTTACTCGGCTTTGAAGGGCATCTTTCGGTCGCAGAAAGGGGAAAGGTGCAGATGGGTGTGAGCCGAAGGCGTAAGGGAGGTCGTGGCTGTTTGCTAGACAAAGATGCACAGAGTGCATATTGATACACAGTCATATCCACGAATATGCTTCTCTTTTTTTTTTGTTTTTTTATGCCGTGTGTTCTGCGAATTCAGCACTTGGAACTGGTGGTGTGCTTCGTAGGAGGGAGCTTCATCACACTAAAACGCCAGTAAGCCCAAAGCTAAGACGCGTTTTCTTCGCTAAAAATGCGTTTATCTCCTCATACCCCAGACGATTTCTTAACGAGCGGCCCCACCCCACACACTGATAGGCTAAAGACACGCCACCCTGGATTTAGTTACTGTGTCCATCCAAACCTTGTAACGCGGAAGCGGAATCAGACGCCTGTGTGCCCAAGCTTTGGCTCCTTCGGTTTTTATTTACTTGCTTCGTAATACGCAAATATGATCCAGGCTGGCCTGCTCATTTGTCTTTTGGTTGTGGCTTAAAGGATAAATAAGGGCGAGCTATGAGCTCTTCAGCTTTCATGTTTCGCAGAAATGTATTCATTTTTTTTTTTAAAACGATTCAAGTACAATTAGTGACGTATCTGACAGGTGCTAGGGTCATGACAGGTTTTTGCAAGAGACAAAGTTTGGCTAAACAAAGAGTCGTCATTGTGTCTTTAACCCACATACATACTCAAGTACTTGGGTACTTACAAACTTGAAAACAAAGCACACTTGATCCACTGTCTTTGCAAACACAAGGGCGTATGCTCCCGGACGATAAACCGGAAGTACTTTTCTTCTCTTCCTACCCTGGCAAAGAGAATACGCAAAAGCTTATTCTTTACGTTTTCCTTTTTAGTCGCATCACACCAATCTCGAAAACCACACTCAATGCCAGCCCGGAGAACCGGCGTTGCACACCCATCACAGGGGTATGAACCAAATCCCAATCATGCGCATCATTTACATGCTCTCATAGGGGTATGTATAGTACTCGATCTAGCTACTCGGCAGAGTACTTGTACGTGCATGCTTGTATGTACAAGACAAGGCCTCATTCTATATACAGTTGTACTGTCGAAATTTGACCGATTTGAGCCATCTGAATGTAGCATTTATTCCTCTTTGTTCTAATGCTTGCCCTTGAGTGCACAAATCTGGGATAAACATGCCCAAAATGAACATCTTCATCAAGGCACAATGCATGAACAACTGTGAAGGGAAAAAGTGAAAAGGCTGGGATGAGACAGCACGGGCTCATAGTGACGCTTTTGAGTAACATCTAGGGTGATGCATGTGGTTTGGACTCAGAGTTCAGGCGCTGTACTTTTTTTTTCTTCTTTTTTTTTCTTCTTTTTTTTTCTTTTTTTTTTTTTGCGTAGGTGGCGTGTGTCAGTCTATACTGAGAGTTTTTTTTTTTTTACCAAAGTGTTATACAACGTACGAGTACATAATCGACACTAAAAGTGCGGGTGTTCTAAGCCGACTCCTAGTTTCAATAGCCTCCGTCTGCAGTACTACTCTATACAAGATCAAATTTATGCTACAGGATAGAGTGTCTTATTTTAAGAAATACTATTTGTCAAATACAACGCCGCTATACTCCGAATATTTCCATCCATACAGCTCTGCAAAAGGACGCACAAACAGGCTTTATATAGCCCAGCGTTGCTGATTTTATACGCGTCTGCGCAATTAATCCTTGCCAAAATGGAAAGATTAGTATTCAATCGGCGTTTCTGTATGCCATTTAATCCGTATGCCGAGCATGGATCGTAGAACACCCATAGTAGGGGCTCTATAGACAATAATCCCGAAGTATAGAGCGTAGTATAGAGAAAGGACATAGAGGGTTTCAAATAGATGTTCGAAACGTTATAGAGGTGCTTAGTGCTGCAACATAGAATAGGAAATACAGTCACTAGATAGTTGACGCATGCTATGCTGTACACTCTACTATCATATCCTCTTTGACCTACAAGCTATTCTCACTTATATACTTATTTACTATTATTACGACTCCATTAGTAATTGGTTAGAACTATGCCATAGTCTGTACAAAAGAAAGTACTTTATATAGATATTCATACATTATAGTGCTACATCTAAGGTGTCACGAGTCAAGTATACGTGAAATTGAATTATGTAAGTATGTAACTAAGTACTGGTACTACTCGTAATCATTACTATTATGCCAAATGTACCCCTCTGGATGCTCTAAATCACTTCCATAAATCCATAAATATCAAATTGCCCGTGAATTTATGTCCAGGTATATTGGCCCAGGACCTCAACCGTTTAATCTACACTCCCGTCCCATTTGTAGCCAATGGCAATGTACCTCTTGCGTTTCCGCATGCTGAGTAGATAAATACTAGATTCTTTAATCATAAGATCGGCTCCTTGTGTTGGCAGATTTCTTTCAAATCATTGTTTTTGTCCATCTGCTATCATGCCAGAACGGAGGTCATTAGTGCCTGAAGCAATGCCAACAATCACAAGGCGCTTGTTGATTCTGCAAAACCACATATATGATATTTGCTGTAAGACCTGTCATTTTTTACTCATCTCATGCACAACTCTTTGTACTACAAGAACTAGACAAACATACAATTTAGTTAAGATGTCATTGCGTATGCTCAAAACGTTGAAACGGCTTGACTTGATATGCCTGCAAGAGGCCCCCTCATGAGACTCCGCGGTCCGTCGGACAACCGTCGCTGCTTTTGATTCACATTCTCGTTCTTTTGGATTAGGAAATTATCTAGCTAGTTTAGGCCTCACTACCCCGAATATTCCAACTAGCCGTTGTTCAATCAATTCCCAACTCAGGCATTGTCAATGTAACATCGCCTTAGCGTAGTAGACATGCATCAAGGCGTTTTGGATCGACTGATTGTAAAATTGAGCGTAAGCCCAGCCTGCCCTACCCTACCCTTTCCTATGCTTCACTAATAGCAGAGAATTTTGTGTATCTACCGCCCTGTACCAAGCACGGTATGCCATTTTGTGGCGTCGTGAGGATCGAGCATCCCATGCCTTTACGATTGTAAAATGGTATGCTCGGTGCTATACAACGTCGTTTCCGGAGCTCTAAGTCCGTGAAGTTCCGTGGCAGAAAACAGGGCTTCGCAACGCCCTGTTTCTTGTTAATGCAAGTATCACAAATCCAGCCAAAACATGGCATTCTTTTATCAGTCTTGAATGCAAGGAGCCATTTCTGATCAGCCTCTAATGATACCCAGCAGTCGCTTCACTAGATTTAACGACCAGAGATGTGTAAGCAACAAAGATTCTGCGGAATATACCAGCAATCTAGAGCATCTTTAGGCTCATTCTGGAAACTCTAAGCTCAGAAAGCCATATTGATACTCTACCCGTGCGCCTTGATTACGTCTCAAAATACGAGTCTTCTAGTTGTCCAATATCGGCATGAACGCAGCAACGCCACGTCTTTCGTTATGTATATCTGGCGTCTTGATATTATAGTAATTTACGTTCTTGCATATAGTAGCAGATGTTGGTCCTAATGGTATGTTTGATAGTTACTATGTAGGAATCAGTGAAATAACGACGTTGTTGTGAGCCACTCAACCATACTGACTAGGATGATGTGCTAGAAGATATAGTCTCACATATCCAACTTTTAGAGTACATGCAGTTATTTGTAGACTCCTAATCTATCGTCACTTGGACATGCTGAATGGTATTGCTTTTCTCTCCATCTCTCTCAATCCCATAAAGGTCTCTCTTTTACGCAGGAACCGTCGACTGTAGTCTATTCAAGCCCCTAGATCTGATGATAGGTGAATTCACGGGTTCTGTATTTGCCTCCAAGTGTGTGGGGGTTTGCCAGTAGAGTGCAAGGAAAAAGGGCACTTGATCCTAGAAGAAAACAAAAGAAATAAAACATATAAGAAGATGTGGCGGGGAAGAAGAGAGGGTACTGCTGGGATTGGGCTCTAACTCGGCCAAGGAAAAAGAAAGCAAGTTCAGCTCCAATGACTGGAACTAAGACGCATGTCTATAGGATTGATATGCTTATAGGACGTGTATTATATGTTTGAGGCAAATAATAGGCCAACGCCTAGATATTGGAATCAGAAGCAAGTCTTGACAGACTGAGACACGACAGGGAAGAGCAACGTGCATCCGTTTTTGCCATGCTGACTGTCAACAAACCTGGCAGCTTTGTATTTTCTTAAAGGCCACAAAGAACACCAAACCAAGTCCAAAAAGAAACACCCCCTTGGAAACTAAGAAACGTCAATGATCGATTCCAGGCACGACAGGGTCATAGTAAAACCAGCTGATGGAATCGTCCACTCCATCCTAAGCTATTTTTATACATCACCTGCAACCCAACTGCGCAGCCATACACGCTATGTTTCTCCCACCAGGCCTCTCGTGTTGCTCTTCCCTATTACGACCGGCGTGTCTCAACATACACTCTTCGCAAACAACAAGCAGCCACCACTCTGGGTGTTTCCTAGTCCCGTGCATCTGCTCTCTAGCCCTGCTAGTATGCGGCGCAACACAAGGGATTAAGGACAGTGTCCTAGTTCTTCCGTGTCGGAATGGGATGAAAGAACGCTTAACAAATAAAGGCGGCCGGGACGAAGCTACCCCTGTTCTGGCCTTATTTTTTTTTGGCTGTTGTGTCCCGTGGGTCATTGTTTTGGTGTGGTAAGAATGAAGAGAGGGGCTCGGATGTCTTGACCGTTGTAGCCAGTAGGTGGCTAGGCTGAGTAGAGAAGCAAAGACACCAAACTCTCTTCAGGTCTGCAAAGGTCGTAGTCACTCGGACTACAAGCACGTCTATAACTATGGCCGCATGTCCTTATCAAGAGCATGTCTTAGACCCGTTTCGTCTGCTTTTGCAAAAGTACTTGACCACAAGGCGCTCTTATATCTCAAATATCATATCCTAGCTTGGCACCAGTCCGAGATATCCGTAACTCAGAGCGCCACTTGGATACCATAGCAATTAAAGAGATACGCTCTTCATTTGACACATGCGCAGTACTCATTGCATACAATATCTGCAGCTAGACGTAAGCTACATACAAAATACAACTCATGGCGCCGTGCATGCAAAAATGAATTGAATGCAAAAATTTGCCTAGCGCAGAAAGAATAGACAAAAGCAGAAGAACGAGAGTCGAGAACAGGGCGATAAATGTCCGTCAGAGATTCTCAAACGCAGAGGCTACCGCTAGTGGCTTATCATGCAAAAACGTACGGAAGGACACCACTCCGTAGCACAGTCGGACAAGCCACTATTACTACTAGTAGTTGCGTTTTGGTTGACGGTCTAACTGTGTCATGGTTACCGAGCACATTCATAATAGAGGGTGTGCATTATTGCCGCTGGTTTTGTTGCATCCTCAGCTCACCCTCCTTGAATCTCTCTTGCTCTGTAGAGGTCAACCACCATGCCTGCCAGCCGATTCCAGAGTGTGCATGTCGGCGCCTTTGTAGTCTCCTCTTCCTCCTTGAGCTGGCCCTCGCACGGGTCCCCACGAGAAAATGTCAGCCGGCACGGCCCAGAGGACGAGAAAGATAGTCCGTGAATAGGGCGTATGTAAGCCAAAGGCGACTTTCTACCGCACCATCGACAAATAGGAAAAAAGGAAAAAGGTAAACAAAGACAGACAGCAGATGGTGGCTGCAGATCCATCCTGACAGCTCCGCACGGAAAACAGATGCATCATCACATGAGCCTGATATGCAGCTGGGCCCGTTCATCATGATCTGGCAGTAGCCAGCATCGACTTAGGCAACAGAGAGACAGCAATGTAAACAAAGCATCAGAGCATCGAGTGTGTATAGTAAGACGCAACCAGTACGGAAGAGCTGTCAGATCCTCGTCGTCGTCGGACAGGTAAAGGACAGCGAGTCAAGCCCTATGTGACAGCGCGTATGCCCTTCTTTGAATCCTCATCGGATGTATATGCAGAATTCAGGTAATCCAGACGGTGTTCTCTTGTTTTCCCCGCGGGCGTCAGTGAAGAGACGCAATACGTGGACGGCTCGCGTTGGTCGTCTTGCAGCACTCGGTATAGTGACATCACCCGCTCGGATACAAAGACACCAACATTTGTAGTTCCCTGGCTACTTGAGGTCGTATGGCCAACAGCAACTAACGAATCCGTTGTCTAGGTGTCTTTCACCCATCCTGTAAATGGTGCTTGACATTTTCGTACACTAAAAACGTCACCCAAGTCGCCGGCATGACCCTAAATACCGCTGGCCCAAGGCCGCGATAGAATCCGCAAACGCCTTCCTCCTTGAACACCCGCCCTGCCACACCAAACACTCCCTTACCAAAACGAGCTTCCGAGTCGTAGTTTTGTACTCGGGCACGTACAACCTGGTACGGGTATGTGGCTGCACCAGCCACCAACTTGGCCATTGTTGAGATAACCAGAGTTGCGTGGTTATCCAGCTTGTGTGGCCGCCTACTTTTAGGCTGTGGCTGTTGCGCGGCGAGGTATATCTTCTTCAGAGGCTCATAAACCGCAAACTGAACGGCTCCGTGGGAAACACCGACAAGACTCACGAGGACACCTCGATAGAATCCGCGGATGCCTTCGGCCCGGTAAATCGATGATATTCCATCAGTCATGCTTTTATATGCGCCCGCGGTTGCACGGTCCGAAGAAAGCATCCGTGTTTTAAGCACCCATATCGGGTTTGTAAGCAGCGTAGTCGTTGCGCCCGCCACCGCAGAAGCCATGAAATGCTCCTGTGGCGATATATGTCTCCGTCCGTTCTGCTCATTTTGTGAGAACAGGATTTCTTCAGCCCGCGCCTTGAAGTAGAAAAACGATGCCCATCCTGCCGCATTACCAACTAAATTCGGCGTCAAGCCCCGATAGAATGCCTTAATTGGCCGGTCCTGCGCGACAAGGCCGCGGAGTACAGAAGCAGTTGTGACGCGGGTATGCGAGTTAGCGCTGCGATGAACTATGCGCTTAGTCAGCCATCAAAGTTTCATCAATAGTCCTCACTGCATAAAAGAGCTGCGAAGAAAGGTCAGAAATGATTAGACGTACTCTGCATGCGCGTCTTGACGATATCCAGTGGATGGACCACAAGTGTCGCAACGGATCCGGCCATCAATCCGGAAATTGACTCGATGGTCGCAGCCGAAAAAGCCGGCGCTGAGTTTTCATCATGCATTGCCATTTGAAGAGCCATTGATCGCGATAATTGTTTTCTGGTAGGGGCAAAAAGAAAAAGAAAAATCGTAAAATTATTGCGGAGAAAAAAAAAATTATGACGCCATGGTCGTGGATGGAAAATGAAATATGCGTTACCAAGTCGGCGCAAATTGTGTGAGTTGAAAAGTGGTGAGAAATTTTCACATGTTGATGGCACGAAATTTTAAGTCTTGTTCACAAAATGGAAGCTACAAGATAGGAAGGTGTAAAATTGAACTTCATCTTTCACAACGTATACTATTTCACAACAAGCTTGTTCACACTATTTCATAACATGCATCGTCACTGTCGATTTTTGGGGTCTTTTAGGATCAAATCTCATCAAAGCAAATATATGATCGTAGGCTACACTGGGCAGCTATCCTGTGCCAACCAGCGACGCCTATACGGCAAATTTAGTGGTATTTGTACACTGAACCTGGGTTGGACCGTGACCCAGAACCTCATCGTGATTGTTTGTGGCCGTTCCAGGTTCGCTATCTCCATTCATTCCTCCTCTCTGGGTACTGGTAGTGGTGTTGTTACAGGTGAGTGGTTGTTGGTTCGCAGACGTGTTTTCTTCGCATCCGTTCTGCCTTTTTGGTAATGGTATCAAATCGTATCGCTTCGGTGTTGCATTTCATTCTTTACGAAAGAGGTGACAGAAGGCTGTAGTATTGTTAGTACTCGGACCGTGCCTCGGGATTGGCATTTGGCTTACCGAATGATCGAAGGGCGAGGCTCGCTGCGAGTCAGGCCTGTTATATGCACATGTCAGAATGGTTTACTCGGGCAAAGGAACATTTATGTCCCCCGTCGTTAAGCTATTCGCTGTCGTGATCGCAATTGTCATGATCGCGCAGAATCTCACGTACCCAGGTACAGGATGAAGGGGATGTAGCCGCTATATCTTGGTCAGCAAAGTGTCAACAACTCTCAAGTCACGGAAATGTACTCACTAATGAAGGACAACCTGCGACACGTCAATGAGACGGCCGAGGCGCTCCTATAGTAATGTTAGTATCCAAGTTCCGAAAAACATGCTGCATCGCTCGGTATCGTAGTAATGCGCAGCTAAGCAGTCGTACCTTGGTCTCTTCGGAAAAGTTGAGCATTGTGAATGACAGAGAAATAAGCCAAAAAGTCGAATCGAGCAAGACCTGATTTCCGTAATCGCTAGATTCGGGCCAAGAACGTCAAATTGGCGATGCTGAGTCCCCATTCCGCCCAAATTTTTCCAGCCTTGTCGCAGAGTGGGGCCCGGTTTTCAGGGTTAATACAAGCTTAGCGCTTTAAAAACAGTACTTTTTTCATTAACCCTAATAAATCTTCTCTGCGGGGGTTGTGATTTAACCTTTTGTAAGCTATGACGCGGGTCCTTGTGCAACGGCTAACAAACTTGCATCGTCACATGCTTTCTTACCCTGACTTGGGGGTGGTTTCTACTGTTGGCTGCACTTAAAATGGCATCATTTGAAATCTCGACGGAGTATATTTCCGCTGGCGCAAACAGACATACGGCCGTTGCCGACTGGAGCGCCAACGGCACTCTTGCCTTTGGCGCTGATGTGAACATTGCGCTCTGGAAGCCTAGTGTGAGTTTCACTATATTGGACTTAGAAGTATTAGTTGCTGACTTAGCTTTAGGACCCTTACCACGGCGGTGTCTCTGACCTTCTCACTGGCCATACCGATGTTGTGAAGGCCATCAAATTCCTCCCGACTCCGGGCCAGACTTCTGACGAGCAGTTTCTTGTCTCTGGCTCCGACGACCACTCACTGAAGCTGTGGTCTGTCAACAGCAAGACCCGCGAGTTTCAAATCATTCAGACCTTGACTAATCACACGGCACCAATTCACTGTCTGGCAGTTCTCAAGTCTCAGAGCTTCTCCAGAGGTGTTTTCCTGGCCTCTGGTGCCGCCGATGCCACCATCAAAATTTGGAAGCTTGAGAACCGTCAACTCAATCTTGTGAGCAGCATTCAAACTGCGCCGCGGTTCTTCCCGCTCACACTGGCACTGAGCTCGCTCGATTCATCTGACGAGACCTTTCTTCTTGCTGCTGCTGGCACAAAGACGTTTATCCAAATCTTCGTGGCGGATGCCTCCAAGCCTGAAGGTTTGAGCTTCACTCTCCAGTCTACTCTGACTGGTCACGAAGGCTGGATTCGTTCGCTTGAGTTTGTCCGTGAGAGCCAGGATGATAACAGTGATTTGCTTATGTCATCAGCTAGCCAGGACAAGTACATCAGAATCTGGCGTATTCATAAGGGATCTGAACTTCCAGTCCTTGTCTCCTCCGATGCCGATCCTTTGCGTGGGACTTTCCTTCCTGGTAAATCTCCAGCCAACAAGGCGTATCGCCTGAAGAGCGGCTCCAAAGACTTTTCTATCACATTTGAAGCTCTTCTGCTTGGCCATGAAGACTGGATTTACAGTGCCCAGTGGCTGTCTCAGCCTGGCCAGAAAGTCCGTCTTCTTTCGACTTCTGCCGACAACACACTTGCTATTTGGGAGCCCGATGCCGACTCTGGTATCTGGATCAGCATGGTACGTCTTGGCGAGGTTAGCCGTGAAAAGGGCGCTACGACCGCGACAGGAAGCACCGGTGGATTCTGGACCGGTCTGTGGAGCCCTGATGGCTCTTCTGTGGTGTGCCTTGGTCGCACCGGAAGCTGGCGGCAGTGGGCTTATGACACGGCGGCCGACGAGTGGAAGCAGGTCATTGGAATCTCGGGCCATGTTCGTCCGGTTACTGGTATCTCGTGGTCTCGGAATGGTGCGTATCTCTTGTCGACTTCGACTGATCAAACGACCCGCCTTCACGCGCCGTGGAAACGGGCTGAGGGCAAGAGCATGTGGCATGAAATGGCACGCCCGCAGATCCACGGCTACGATCTAAACTGCATCGACAGCCTCGGAGAGCACAACTTCGTCTCTGGTGCTGATGAGAAGCTCATGCGTGTCTTTACCGAGCCCAAGGCCGTTGCCTCGCTCCTTAACAAGCTCACTGGAACATCTGCTGCCATCGATGCCATGCCTGATGCTGCCAATATGCCCGTCCTGGGTCTATCCAACAAGGCCATCGACGCCGATCCTTCCGCTGGCCCTACAGATGAGTCTCCTGCCGGCCCAGACTCTGAAGCTGTCGTCGCTGTCCGCAAGAACGTCTTGGACATTGACCATCCGCCGTTTGAAGACTCACTTTCTCGTCATACTCTTTGGCCTGAGGCAGAGAAGCTCTACGGCCACGGCTACGAAATCTCATGCCTTGCTAGCAGTCATTCCGGCCACTTGGTTGCCAGTGCATGCAAGGCAACCTCGACAAACCATGCCGTCATCCGTATATTTGAAACAACCAAGTGGACCGAGATCCGGCCCCCGCTCATGGCTCACTCACTTACTGCCGCGCGAGTCCGTTTCTCTCGTGACGACACCCATCTTCTCTCTGTCGGCCGTGATCGGCAGTGGGCCGTCTTTTCCAAAGGTGAAGGTGCTGAAGCGTTTACGTTGAAACATGCCAATCCCAAGGGCCACTCACGTATGATTCTCGACGCGGCATGGGCTGAAACGTCGTCACCGAGAGCTTTCGCGACGGCCGGAAGAGATAAAAAGGTGCACATTTGGGTAGAGAACCAAGATGGCGCATTCGAGCTGGCTCAATCGCTGGTGTTTGACAGCCCTGTCACAGCAATCGACTTTTTGCAGACATCCGACTCCAACAAGCAAATCTTGGCTATCGGTACGGAGACAGGAAAGATTTCGGTGGCTGTTTTGTCTATTATGGACAAGGTCAAGGAGGTCTCGAACACGGCCCTGACTGCTGAGTAAGTCTAGCATTACCATGATTTATGCATACAGTCTGTTTACTAACCATTCCTAGATTCTGTCTGCCGAAGCCTGTCATGCAGCTGTCATGGAAGCCAGCTGCGTCTGTCCCGACAGAAGCTTCAGAAGTTCTTCTTGGTGTTGCTGGGGAAGATAGCGCGCTCCGGATCTACGCCTTCAAGGGCTTGATATGATATCCCATATGTAAAACAAAAGAGTAAAACGAGTCAAAGCTAAACGTATAGACAAACTGCAACTGTGATAATATCTGTATTAGGAGGATTAATAAGGCTCTTATTGAGTCGTAAGTGTAGTAAGGTTTGTGCAATGCATTAATCAAATGTCCCCGTACGTGTAACCTGACGTCTAGACTCTGGTCATAATCCAGTTCTATGACCCTAGATCAACTGACATATTAGAGTCCGCCGCAGGCCGAGGCTTCCCCGAGGTCGCTATACCGCTCCAATCCGCTTGGTATTGTATCGTTTGTTTATATGGGAGTTATTCATGTTCGCATCGACGGTGGCATTGCATTTACAGCTCCGACTTGCCAATGTTTCCGGCCGCTGTCGTCGCCGCATTCACAACCGTCTGCGCCGCGCTTTTGGCCAGCGTCACAATATCCGAAGCCTCGTCGCCGTGTACGTAGAACCACGCACGGTTAACCATGAACTTTATGTGGTGCGGAAGGTAGAGCAGAGTCGCGAGCGTAAAGATGCTAACCAAAAGGAAAAGAACAGAGTCTAAACTGGTTAGCATCGGAATATGCATCGTCTAGAGTTGGAAGACAGGGCAGGGTTATGGCTGTTGACATGTGACACAATGCGCCATGAACAACGGTCATTCCACTTGCGAAATTAAAAGTAAAAGAAGACCTACAGAAAAGGAAGCGCTCAAACGGCGTGTACATATTCACGGCAAAGCTAACTTCAATTTGGTAGATCTTGCGATTGATCCACTTGAGAACTGGACTTTGCGCCATCGTGAACTTGTTGTTTCCGTGCAAAGGAGTATGAGTGAGTCGTGTTTGCTATCAATCTCTCGATTCGGCGGCTAGATATTTGCGCCGTGATTGCCGCTAGCGGTATTGTTGGAGTATGCAGCGCAACAAGTTACGAGCTCGCAGCTCTGTGTGATATCGTTTGTCGAGTGGTTGATGGTTAAATGAAAAGGAGACCGTCAATAGGATATAGGAGAAGAAATGAAAGAAGTGCTAGTCTTAGGTATGTGCTGATGTTGGCTTGATAAATCTAGTCGCCAATAGAAGGAATTCGTCTGTAAAACTGTGACTTGTAGAGAACGGAACAAGAGAGAGACGTTGTTGAACTAAAAAATTAAAAATAAAATGTTTGATAACGAAAATGGCGTCGAGGCCTTTCAATTCCACGACGAAGGAAAGCGGCCAATATTATTCACCACTGCAACCCACTGGAAATAGCCAATACTATAGGCCTGAAAAAGTCCCCATTCCGGGAATGATTAATCGGGAATTGAACTTTATCATTCGTGGCGATGATTGGCCCGATAAGGTGCTACCCATACAAAGTTATTGTGGGGCTACTTTCTTTTGGCTTCAACCTCGCGTGGTAACCGCAAAGGAATTCATTTGCCTGTCTATGATAATCGATCGAGCGACATGCACGGCAATTACATGTGATAGTTCCAATTGGTCTCATCCCGCGCTATAAACTTAGATTTCCATATTCAGAGATTTGATCTGCGAGATCATCTGCCTTTCCATAGCTTTCAAGCTCTCGAATACCGCTACCAAACTGGTTCTCAACACTATCAGCGTCCAGTCCTGATCAGAAGTTCTAACTGCCGAGGACAAGCTCCGAGTATTCAGTTCCAATATCTCAACATGCTAAATCTTAGTGCCAATCTCTTGAGAAGTACACTAGGGCGACATTTCAGCCTACCACGAGCTAACGAGCTCCGTGCATTCTCCTGGTTTCCAGTTACACTCGGAAAGCAAATGCCGCCGCGGCCTAAACCACCACCAGAGGACGAGATTGAAGAAAGCTTTTTAAAAGGCAGTGGTCCCGGAGGCCAAAAGATTGTGCGTCAATGAACTTTAACCACTATTTTTGTCATCGTCCTTCACTCTATACTTGGCCCGCGTGCAAGCAAGCAATCTAACAATGAACTTCTCATATAGAACAAGACGAACTCTGCCGTACAACTCAAGCACATCCCGACGGGAATCGTCATCAAATCTCAAGCCACCCGCTCGCGCACCCAAAATCGCAATATTGCCCGTGAACTCCTCGCCCAGAAGCTCGACGACCTATACCGTGGAGATCAAAGTCGTACCTCTGTTGTCGCTGCCTTCAAAAAGAAGAAACAAACAAGTGCCGCAAAGAAAAGTCGCCGGAAGTACAGAGCGCTGGAAACCGAAAAGAATGCAGCTCGGGATGCAACAGAGAGAGAAGATGGCGAGATAAGCTCCGAGCAATTCGTCTCCGGTGCGCCGACTCCTCAGTCTGCTTCTGCTCCTCCGCCGCCTCCGCCAAACGTGAATGATAAACCAGCCTGATCCTACCATGCTATATTAGCCATTCTGTACATTACCAAAGCACACATCCCTAGGTATTATCAATTGCCTAGTCAACACAGCCCCAGACAGACGATACAGCCGTCCCAATAGGAAAACTGATTGCCATTTACAATCATAATACGTTACACATATTCCAGTCTTAATGAGGCACAACAATGACTATTGAAAGTGAATAAAGCTCGTTGAGGTTCAAATAACATAACGTAAAACAAGAAACGTGGCAATCGCGCCGGAGATTGTAAGGAGGTAAAAGAAAAAAAAAACCGAGAAAGAAAAACGGCCGCAACAATAAAGAGAACGAGGACAGAATAGAAAAGGAAACAGGGGGGGATGAAAAGAGCTCTTAAGCTTTCCTTAAGCTCTGCCTATAGGCGTGAAAGCATGTAGCAGGAACCGTCATGATGATGATAAGATCATGGAGGAGGCAGAACCGGGAGTGTGGTCGTAAGTAGCTGAGTAAGTAGCTAAACAGGAGTCGCAAGGTCAAACACAAACAAAGCAATAAGACGGCATGGAATATCACCGGGCCCGCGTCGACGGGCATCGGCAAGACAAGATGAAGGTGTGATTGTGAATTTGTATTGTTTCGCTGCAATATGACTAGGGCCCTCCTGTTAGCCCCCCGAATTACTCTATATAACACCCCCGAAAACCAACTTACACACCTTAGAAGCACTTGCGGTGAACGATCGAAGGACCGCTCTCGTCGTACTCCTGCTTCGAGATCCACATCTGCTGGAAGGTGGACAGCGAGGCCAGAATGGAACCACCGATCCAGACCGAGTACTTGCGCTCGGGAGGAGCAATGATCTTGACCTTCATGGAAGAAGGAGCCAGAGAGCTGATCTCCTTCTGCATACGGTCGGACAGACCGGGGTACATGGTAGTACCACCAGACTACTCGAGTTAGCCCATGTTCAAACACACGCATTAAAAAGCAAGAACTTACCATGACGATGTTGCCGTACAGGTCCTTACGGACATCGACATCGCACTTCATGATCGACTGCCAAGTGGTAACGTGGATACCACCGCTCTCCAGACCCAGGACAGAGGGCTGGAACAGAGCCTCAGGAGCACGGAAACGCTCGTTGCCAATGGTGATGACCTGACCGTCGGGCAGCTCGTACGACTTCTCCAGGGTGGAAGAGTTGGCAGCAGTCTGGATCTCCTGGTCAAAGTCCAGGGCAACGTAGCAGAGCTTCTCCTTGATGTCACGGACGATTTCACGCTCGGCGGTGGTCGAGAAAGAGTAACCGCGCTCAGCCAGAATCTTCATCAGGTAGTCAGTCAGGTCACGGCCAGCCATGTCGACACGGGCAATGGCCTGGGGCAGGGCGAAACCCTCGTAGATGGGAACGACGTGAGTGACACCGTCACCGGAATCCAGGACAATACCGGTGGTACGACCGGAGGCGTACAGCGACAGGACAGCCTGGATAGAGACGTAGAAAGCGGGGGCGTTGAAGGTCTCGAAGACGATCTGGGTCATCTTCTCACGGTTGGACTTGGGGTTGATGGGAGCCTCGGTCAGCAGCACGGGGTGCTCCTCGGGGGCGACACGCAGCTCGTTGTAGAAAGTGTGGTGCCAAATCTTCTCCATGTCATCCCAGTTGGTAACGACACCGTGCTCGATGGGGTAGCGCAGAGTCAGAATACCTCTCTTGGACTGAGCCTCATCACCCACGTACGAGTCCTTCTGGCCCATACCGATCATAATACTACATGGTGAAACGTCGTGTTAGTGGTCGTGTGCGTGCGTTAATCCGGGAACGGGATGGAACCGGCCGATTATTGATGGCGCGTAGGTTCACGGTGTTGGGATTAAAGCAAAGCAAAGTGTAGCGCAAGTAACGTAGACAGTGCAATGCATGCAAGCAGGTAAGTGGAGCACTTAGCACCAAGCGAGCTGGATGTGGGATTGCAATGTAGCTGCGAAAAGGGGGCGGCTGCAGCGCAAAGTTAACAGCTAACTTACCCATGGTGTCTGGGGCGACCAACGATCGAAGCTAAAATTAAATGTTAGCCATCAATGTACATTGATAAAATGCGCGCAATCGGGCAATGCCCAACGAGGCTGATGGTATGGATGGCAAATAGCTGAAATGGCCAGCTATCGCCATCACAATAAAGCGGGGTATGGAATTCTACTTACGGAAAACAGCACGAGGAGCATCGTCACCGGCGAAACCGGCCTTGCACATGCCGGAACTATGGGTTTAATGTCAGATAATCATCTAAAAATGAAAATAACTCGGTCGTTCATCATGGGAGACTATTGCTAGGTCGACGCGTATAAGCGTCGCGTAGCAATGGCTGCCAGTGATGGGTTGTTTCATTCGCAGTAGGAGGCTGTCGATGGGGGCGAGCCGCGAGCTCCCCTGGTTTTGATGAAGCTTACCCGTTATCGATGACGAGGGCAGCGACTTCCTCTGTTCACAAAAAATAACATTGATTAGTCTGAATTCAATTGACAGTGATTTGTTTTGTTCATCTCCAACTAGAACTGTGACAATGGCCGGAATGGGTGTCGGTGTGCGCCCATTGTTGCCTTGCCAGCTAATTCTAGCTTGGCCAAATTGGCCACAAAGTGTCTGCGTGAGATGTACTAACCTTCCATTTTGGCGGTGTTGTGTGTGTAAAAGGTTAGAAAGAAACAAAGACTGTATTAGAAACGCTCACACGATCCTGATCGAGCAAGCAGATAAAGAACGAAGATGGAGGTGAGGTGGTGTTTTGGGTATGAAGACGAGGCTATTCACAAGCTTGAAGGAGGGAAGAAGGGAAAGAAGAAGAAAGAGGTGTAGGCGGTGGCAGGAAACTAAGAAAGGATTGGGAGTGGTCCAAATTTATCTGGTGGGGAGGCCAACAAAGGCGAGAACCTGCTTTCCAGTGTCCGTGCTAGCAGACGCAAGCTCAGGTACCTGATTTGGTTTGGGCCCAGCCAAAAGGTACATTACAGCTCACAGTGTCCACCTGGCAAATAGGGGAGCTAGTGTTCACACGGTGTACATGAGCCCCTGAGTTGATGCCGCAAGCTAGGCCGGCGCCACGGTCCCCAAGCCGCCGTAATGTCGCACAGCTCGTAGCTCTAGGCATGGAGCCTTCAGGCCCCAGGGGCCATACCCCACTCCAGCTTCTGGAAGCATTGTACCCAGTGCGCGGTGGCTGGGAAGGAACTCTATAAAGAGTACCCCTGAGCAAGCTTCTCCGCAAAAAGGTACCTAGACACAGTGCCATGTAAACAACCAAAACGACGAGCCAGGGCCAGCACAACACATAATATGTGCCTCTATCTGCACTTATATCTAGGTATTAAAGTCATGCTCTTAGCGATTCATTGATGAATTGATTTACTATGCTTCTTCTCTATGTGCTGGCTCGCCTCCTTGAGAGCTACGTTGGTATTCCTTTTTTTTTCAGGTTTCCCTTGTTCTTTCCATAGCTCTTCTGCGAGAGTCTTGTCCTCCCGATCCATGGTAAACATAACCTAAACAAAATAAAATGGCACAAAAAGGACACCATGGCACGGCAGTCCCCATTCCTAAGCTGAGGAACGCTTCTTATTAATATCCGGGGGCATGGGTGAAGTAATATCCAGTAAGATATAAATTAAGCCCTTAGACTTTCAAGCTCTTAAGCTTTCGGGGCAGGAGAGTCCCGTGCATCAACATTGCGAGCTTAGCCACGAGCTACTACGAAGTGCTGCTGCCTTGCTAGGATATGCATTATCTTGATTGGAGACACCGGAAGAAGTCAAAGGGCCCTTAAATGTGTATTGCCTTACTTGACGTGCCATAATGTCAACGTTTGGGCAAGACAGAAAACATGGCACAAGATCCGTTGCATCTCATTGGCCCATCAGTGCGACGGATGTTCCAAAAATGTGCCGTTCGACCTCTCTCAAGACTTGATAATCCAGGTGCTTATCCTAACTTTCGGTAGTGTTTAAGGCACCAGCGGCTCTGTAGCTAAAGATAGAGTCTTAGTGCAACTTTATGACCTCAAAAGGCGTATTGTTTAGGTACGCCTTTGGCAGACAATGATTGGGCCTTGGCCGTGGTCGAAGCAGGCAATTCTCACATGAATCTTAACTACAGTAGAACGCAATAAAGGTGTAAGTATGTTACTGTTGGCGCTCAGCCCGTCTCCATATGCGCAGGTTCATATCATGTAGTAGTAGTTTCTAAGCTCTATTTTGCGCTGTGCGCTACTATCACTTTACCAGCTTCCTCGCTGAGCGTCTTCTCTGCTTATTGCACTCTATTTATTGCACTCTGCTTATTGCGCTCTGCTTATTGCACTCTGCTTATTGCACTCTGCTTATTGCACTCTGCTTAGATATGTGGACGTGCTGGCCTTGCTCCTGCTGCATTCCCACCGCTTATTTCTCCTGCATGTGCATATGTATTGTGCAGTAAAGTATACAATGTTCCTGAGCTATAGATACCAATCAGAGTGTCCGCTGTAAATATCGCGGCACAAGCATAGCCAAGCACAGGACAAAGACAGGCAGGTCAAGCTTGAATAATACATCCCTACACTTCCTCCTTCTCGTGGGGCCCCTTTTGGCAGTTCAGCTATAGAGGAAGCTTAATGTACGCATCGTTTTCTCTAAAGGTCTTTTTCCGGAGATGACCCTCTGCTATGGTGCTCTGTACAGAGCAGGGCTTCTTCCAGCCTTGCCGTCTACGCTTGTCGAGATTCATCCGACACAATGTCATTCTCACATTCCTATGGCTCTACCAAAGGGCATTATGTTAGTACTATGAGTAGTACTAGTATGTTATCCTATTGGCTTTACGAAATGTCGTCTCCCTCTTGTCTCACTCACCGCCGTCTCCTTACTTTTGAATTCCAGACATTGGCATAGTGCGGTGCATCTTGTGCTGATCTCAAAAACCGGTCGGCGTTTTTTTGGCAGGCTAGCTGGCTGGCTGACTGGCACGGCCACCAAGTAAACATCTCCCGGGCGCTGCGGAGCTTACTGCGCAGTTTGTTTTTTCTTTTACCTTGTCTTTATTTCGTATACTCCGTACAGTCATTTCTCTTTCATTTAATTTCATTCTTTGTAGCTATGTCTTTAGGTTGGTCTATTTCTCGCCGCCTAAATTTACCATTTCTCGGTAATCCGGGGATTTTAGAACAAGTTGTTGATATACTTACTTAAGTATCATATTCCGACTTCAATCTTCACTTTTCAATCTCTCTTCTTTCTTTGCCTTCTTCTATCGACTGCAGATATCATCGTCTCGACACCCCTAATCGAGCTTGCCACAGAATTCCAAGCTTCGATATAAGGAGAAAAGCAATCTCAGAAACCAAAGAACATTGTGCTTTTTGATGGCTCTCCATGGGTTAGCGAAATCGGATGGAAGAGAAGCGAGTTGAGTAAACAAGCTTGACAGGAGAAGAGAAGAAGAAAAAAACTAAAAGGCGCAGATGAAGATCGCCTTTGTTGTTCCATTTGTTTGCTGGAAATGAGCTAGAACAAATCCAGAAGACCACAGCAGTTGAAGCCCGTCTGCTGTTTTCCTTTGCTTATTTCGCTGTTTCGTGGCGGGGGTCATTGCGTGCAACCTTGCATTTTCTGCAGCAGGGCCTATATATCTTGGTCTAGGGGCGTTCTGGAAGTTTGGAAGCCACTTACACTGTAGAAGCCATAATCAGGGTCCCAGTTATTTTACTGTGAATCGGTCGTAAAAGTGGGGTTATCAATCACAAGGGTTAGTCATACTGCGCTAAACCCTTTTCAGATGGAACTTCCGTGAAGGTTCCAGAAGAGGAACTTATAGCACGGAAACCACCAAAATTTTTGATAGAGACGTCTTGTGATAAATCACACGGAGTAGAAATTAAAACGCACCAGAGCAAGACAATCCTGAATTTCTTACCAAAGTCCTGCAACCAATCTTTAACTTCATTCATTTCTCAGCACAACAATTACAACTTCGTTACAATTGACACCAATTAGTTCGACAAGAGCAAGCAGAAATTTTTCAGGCTTACCCCACCTTTGATTATTCACCATCAACCGCCAACATGAGCGCCGACAAGAACCTCAGCTCGCTCCTCAAGTGGAGCATTGAAAACTCCGGCCCAGATGTCCCCGCCGAGAAGCGGTCTCATTTGACTCCCGATGTCATCGCCTCTCTCATGGGCGGTCCCAGTGAAGCTGATCTCATGAAAGCCTCCATGGAGCTGGTGACCGGCTCTGACCCGGATGTTACTCTGGAGTCCAAGGTGACCGCCATGGACAACTTTGAACAGATTATTGAGAGTCTGGACAACGCCAACAACATTGTCAAGCTCGGTCTGTGGGCACCACTGCTGAGCATCCTCGAGTCGCCTGAGCCTGAGCTGCGTCGTATGGCCGCCTGGTGCATTGGTACCGCCGTGCAGAACAACGCTCCGAGCCAGGAACATATGTTGGCGGCTGGCGGTCTGGCTCCCCTGGTCGCTATGGCTCTGAAGGAGGCCGAGGAGAAGAATGTTCGCAAGAAGGCCGTTTACGCTCTCAGCTCGGCCTGCCGCAACAACCAGCCATCTATGGATGCTTTGATCCAGGAGCTGGCCAAGTACGGCAAGACTTATGGCAAGATTGACGCCATGAACATGGACGAGGTCGATTCCGTGATTCTCCCGCTCAAGGAGGCCATCTAAGCTGTTGGAAGTTGGCACGCAAGGAAAAGAAAATTACGACCCTGGGATTTAATGGATATCGGCGTTTGGTTATTTGAGTTACTACGACTATTGTCATATAGATACAAATTACATGTGAATTTCACCACCCATGCACGCTCGTATGCCGACCTCTAATATCTTGTGCTGATTTAATTGAAATTTCTGTACTTGATTTATTTCATTTCCCCCAATCGTACTCATACAAAATATTTGATATACAAAGTATTGTGACAAAAGTGAGCCAGACAATGAATGACCTCTCTGACCACGTATAAAAAAAATTAAACAGTTATCCCAAAAAAGAATAACTTAGAACTTGCCAGTCATCGGCACGCCCATAGTCTGCAGCAGCAGTCTAGCTTGGCGGTCGGAAGAGGCAGTGGTGCGAATAAGGATGTGAAGACCGGGAATCATTTTGGAGGGGTACATCTACACATTGTTAGTAGATAGTCCTGGGCACGGTTGAGAATTGCACTGAATATACTTACGTCGTAGTTCACACCAACCTCGGGGAAGTGGGCCATATCAGTCGGGTTCAGGCCAAATGAAATGTTGCCACTGCCATCGCCCTTGCCAACAATTCCGGGCCAGTCCTTGATCTTGGGGAACACCAGCGTCGTCAGCTTGTCGACAAAATCGTAAGCAGCATCGCCAAAGATAGTAGTCTTGCAACCACTGAGATCACCCTTCTTGATCTTCCACTGCGACACCTGATTCTTAACCCACGTCACCTTGGGCAGACGACCGGTGATAGCCATGACCACAGCACGGGACACGGCCAGGTAGCCAGGGTCTTGACCGGCTTGAGGCTGGTAGCAGTGAATGTGAATCGACTCGATCTCGGGAATGCTGTTAAACTTGATATCCTTCTCTAGGATGGGCAGAGTACCGGCACCACGGGGGCCACGCAGTGGACGATTGGCGTGGTATGGCGACGAGCCGTCCCAAGCACGAAGACGTTCACGCTCCGGCTTGGCGGGCGTACCAGGGATAACGTGCTGGTACGTCATGGTGAGAATATCTGAGGAAATCGTATGGTTGTAGGTCTCCCGAAGACGAGGGTGATTGAATGGGCCGGGCATGAAGTCGCGCGCAATAGGGTCGGAATGCTTAGGGCTCTGGATGGGGTGCAGCGGGCCACGGTCGTACTTGGGCGGGTGGTACTGGTAGCTGTAGTTCAGCTGTTAGCTTTTGATTTGTTCCACTCAATGCCAAGCTATAAGCATTCACGAGACAGGAAGTCGAGTTATCGGGATCAGAAGTAGTGACATCACTAATCCCGGTACATTGTGGGTTGTCGCATCGCATAGCATGTAGATAATTCTTACCGCTTGCCAGGAAGCTGAGTATCGCGGGACTTGACACGTTCCTCGATGTTGAAGGCCTTAGCAACCGACACATCGGGAATAGGTGCCGACATGGAAGAGTTGGTTTCGACTTCCTTCAGAGCATCCGGAGCGGCAACCCGGGAGCTGTATGAGAGAAAGCGGGAGCCGGCAACAGCCAGTTGTGGTCGGTAAGCGCTGCGCAAAACGCTGCGGGCAGCCAAAAACCCCTCAGAAGCCATTACTGTATTGTTCCGAAGTCGGGATCGGGAGCGGTCTTCGGGTCCGGGTTCTCGCTCGGAGTGGGAAGACACCTTCAATTATCACGAATCATCGGTTCCCATTAGCGGAAGGTTGTTTTTTCGCGCCCAGCCAAATTCTGACTGCAGCGCCACGTGTGGCTGAACAATATTCCCCACTATATAACAATCTACCCTTATAACCCTACGGGTGTACTCTGTACTCTGTACTTCTAATATTATGTCCCTTTGCGATTTTTGCATGTCGTCACATACATGCTCACTTGTGAATTAACAACAGCCTACACTCACCAGAGTACTCAGAAGATTGCCTTTGCACGATTTTATACAACTTTTAGCTTGACAATATGAAGAATACTTGGTGCGAAGTACTCTCTACCCAAAAAGGCCGTATCCGAACTTTTAGCTGTCCAGAAGTGTTACTACCCCGCCAAGCTGAGCGCAGTAAGTAAAACATGTTTATTTAGCTTAGTTATGGAACTTTATAATGTTAAGGAAGTCACCCGTCGAGAGCCACTGTAGAGTTGGAAACCGCATGTGAAAGGGTTGCAAAATCTTGTGGCGGTCCTGAACTGTGTTGTAAATTTTTTCTTTCTATTTACTTTTTTATCAATTCTTTATTTTTCATCATTTCTATCTATCACTTCTTGTTTTAATTTTCCAATATTTTTTGCATCGCTTTTCTCATTTTTCAGCGATTATATTCTTCAAGTGTTTAATCAGTAATCGAATACATACTTACTTACTTACTTACTTCAGTACCTTCACAGGTAAGGTAACAAGCAAGGTACCTCCAGTTGGTTATCCTCTACAATCCCTTGTATCGCTTATTTGCAGCAATGAGCCTGCTGGGTTTCAATTCCGCTTAGCATTACATTCCCCATTTTGTTTATATCACTGCCGGCGAATCTATGCTTGCACTATAAATTGCTTGCACTACGATGTATAAATGCACATTGTCATCTCAATTACGCGCGAATCACAGCCTACCTTCAGTCGGCCGACCTCTATTTACTTGTTGATCTACACAAGATTGTATACTGTTATCCCAAGCGACGATACTTACTTTTTACGTTCACTGTTTAGGTGGTTTTTTACCGTACTGCTTTTGCTAGTAACACTGTTCTGCTCAGGAGACCGCAAAATCAGTATCTGGAAAACTGTACATTAAAAACCTTACAGATTGAGGTGAAGGTGCCAAAAAATACCACCACCACGAAAAGTGCAAAGTCGCTGAGCTGGGCTGAACCAGGCTAAGACTCTAGCGATTATTAAGTCGGGGTCTTTGCAAATATTTCTGCTGTTTATAGGGGGGTTCTGGAAGACATCACATTTTTGCTCCTCAGATACAACATCGTCAAAATGAAGAGCCTCATGTTTGGTTCCCGCGCTGAAAAGCGCGAAAAGGCGGCGACTGGCACAGACGTTCCCGCTGACGACGTCAAGGCTTCACAGCATAACAAGGTGCGCTGAATTGTTGCGATACTTCCATGGTGCACACTCTGACCCTCTGTAGCTCCAAAATAAACCATCCTTCTTTGGACTCTTTGCTTCGGACAAAAGGCAGTCAAGTGACGTGCCAACAGAGGCCGATTTCGAAGAGATCCGGGTATGTTTAGCACGATTAAAAGCGTTGCTATTTATTTTCGCTAACACCGAATGTAGATGAACGTTATCAGAGCTCTAGCAGAAACGGCTGGCTTACCATGTGTCCCGGACGCTGTACTCGAAAACACGTTTAATTCAGTTATTGGCGACAAAAATGTGGACAAAACCGTCCATTATCTGAAAATCCAGAACATGGCAGTTCGTGGCGAAATCCAGCCATACGATAGCAATGTGAGGATGAAGGGCGCCAGAAACCGCCAGGGCGTCACTTGCTATCTGGATGCTTTGCTTTTTGCCATGTTTGCAAAACTGAATGCTTTCGAGTACATGCTGCAGGGCCATCCCGAAGACGAAAACAAACGCAACTTGGCGGTTTTCCTTCGTGCCTGGGTAAACATGTTGAGATCGGGCGACCTGATTGAAACAGACTTGGTAGGTTATTCAGCTAGTACTGCTAGTAGTAGTATAACTTGAGAGGACTTGAACTAACTTTTCATAGACCGCCTTGATTCAAAATTACCTCGCGAAGTGCGGGTGGCAAGAGGCCGATCTCGTGAAACAGCAAGACACATCGGAGGCATTTAGTTTCATTACAGAGACTCTTGAGCTTCCTTTGCTGCGACTCCAGGTCGATCTCTACCACAACGGCCAGAATGACGATGCGGATCATCGCTTTGTTGAGGAGCGGCTGCTGAATATCGCCGTACCTTCTGTGGAAGATGGCGGGCCTGTGCGTCTTGAAGACTGCCTCATGGATTACTTTAACAGTCAGGTTGAAGTGCAGCGCCAAGATGCTGACAATGACAATAAACGTCACCCCGACGTTGAACAAACAGCGTCCGCCAAGGACGAAGCTAAAAGCGACGGTAATATTGCCGAAACATCTTCTGTTCCCCTGGCTCGTGTGCGGTCAAATGACAGTACGAACATGCCGTCACGAGCGGAAATCGCGACGAAGCACTTGCATCCAATAAGACGGAGTCTTACTCTGCCGGCTGGTGACGCATCAACTACCGCCGAGGAAGGCTTTGTGGCACGGAGGAGGTCTCTGAGTCTTATCCAACGAGTCAAAATTGGCGAGGATGGAAAAGTGACGCCAGCCTCGGTATTAAGAGGCCTTTCACCTGTGCGCGACTCGGATACAGATCACAAGTCCTTTACTAACGTGATCACACTGCCAGCTTGGCAGGTGTTCCGTTGGATTCGTAAGTCTCATCTCTCATAACCAAAATACAAAAATATCTGTGTCTGGAAGCTAACTTTTACAGCCTGGTACTCGCCCGACAAACAAGAGCCGACGAGTGACGCCGATGTCATTCGGAACTTCAACCAACAGCCCGTTATTGGCATATGCTTGAAGCGCTACCAGTATCATGAGGATGGCACCATTACCAAGGTGCACACAGAGGTTGATATCCCGGATAGTCTTCGGCTTCCGCATATCATCGCAGAGGGTAGCGACTCTCTGAACAACAAAAGCTCGCTTAGCACCGAATACAAGCTAGTCTTGCAATCGGTTGTTAGCCACCAAGGCCAAAGATTTGACGAGGGCCACTACGTGTCTTTCGCAAGGGTCGCACCCAAGATCCTGACAGAAAACCGGCGTCACGAATCTGACCCACCGCCTGACTATGAGGAGGCGCAGTGGGTCAAGTTTGACGATTTGAAGCCGGCGGATAACAAGGTAACACCAGTCGATGACATAAAAGAGGCTCTTAAAGCTGAGACTCCGTACATGTTATTTTACCAGATTGTCCCTGTTATGGACGACAATTTACCGGCTACCTCCGTTTCGGTTCTGCCTCCTTCATACAAGGAGTCTAAACCGGAACTTGTTGTAACTCCATGTGGCCCACCAGATTCCCCCTACGACCGGATTATAGTGAGCAACGACCCGCAGGAGAAGCCGAAGTCCAAGAAGTCCGCTAGCCGTAACGGCCCTTGCTGCACTCCTGGTGCTGACTACTTTCCGGTATTCTCCAAGGCTGGAGATGTCGCAGATACAGATTATCATAATCCTATCAACGCTGTGCCCTCTCCTCGTGCATCTGGTGAGAGCAGCAGGGGAGTTCGGCCCAGTCTCGATGTGTCCACAGAAAAGCCAACGCGGACAAGCGGCCAGTTCACTGAGGCGTCAAGACCTGCCACCAGTAACCAAATGGACAGTGGTACTGGTAGCGAGCGCGGCACCCATGGACGCTTTGTGTTTGGTCGGGCCGTGGTGCGCTTCTCGCGTAGCGCGTCACGACACAGCAGGTCAAGCAGCCACTCGACAGCCCTGACGGATGAGCATCACTCGCCATTTTCATCGGATAACCGCAAGAGTATTTCACTGTCCAACCTTACCCGCGGGTTTGGGAGTAAGGACAGTGCAAGAGAGGTTCAGCGGGAAAGGGCTTTTGATGCTTCTGGTACTGAGCCTTCTGCTGTTGTTTCTTCTCCCGTTGTAGAGGCTCAGCCTCGTCCCCAAGAATCCAGTGAACAGAGCGACGTGTTTGAAGGCGTTGTCTCCAAGGACTCGGTCGGAGGAGTAGCCTCTAGCCAAACAAATGGCCATGTGGAGGCTGAACACGTCGATAACGATCAGGCATCGCCCGAGAATACTGAGACAGATGTTGCAACGGCTAAGCGCCGTAGACGGCGAGGGAAGAAGCGGGTTGACGGCCATGATGATGACCGTCAGTGCGCGGTGATGTGATGGTGTCGCTCTGTCGGCTTTGTGGCGCTACTCCGGTCTTTGCTCCGGTCTTTGCTCTGGTCTTGATGGGGTTAGGGGCTGGTTTCTTGGTGATGTTGTCGAGGTTTTGTCTTTCCTCTTGTGGCTCTGTTACATTGGCATTTTTGGCTTTGCTGCTATGGTTCATTTCATTTAGAGTTTGTTATTGGGTCTGGGAGCGATTATTGATACCATTTTGTTTTTTTTTAATACTTTTGCTTTTTGCTTTCCGCTATTGACGGCAAATAAACTATTGTCTACTCGTGCCAACACTTATTTTAACGATTCGAAATAAAATATTGAAAGTTAATCATTAGCATAACCCTATCTTCACGTGCCAAACACGGTGACGACACCGGAAACACCGGCAACACACAACTGATCTCCCCAACCATTATCGCGCCATGCTAGGCTGCTAATGATGTTTTTTCGCTCCTTGATTTTGCCATCATTGCCCATGACTCGCCTCTTTGTTTCAGATGGGCCCCACGGCACGCTGATTTGCTTGATGACTTTTCCGGAGAGCAAATCCCATGCCCATATGCGGCCATCGCCGTCTGCGCCGTCTGGAAGCTCATCTCCCGAAACAACATAACTTTCCTTTCCTCCCAAGAGAGCCTGCACTCGGAGATCTTTGTTGACGCGCTCGGGACATTCATATGTATTCAGACATGTTCCCCTGTCCCGATCCATGAGTCGTACTTTTCCGTCTAGACTGGCGACTAAAACACCGTGACCGTCGCGTGTGATATCAACGGCTGTTACACTTGCACCAACAGCATCCACGATGCACTTTCCAGTGCGGATGTCGTATCTGCGAATTCTGCCATCGACACTGCCTGCTGTTATTTCTACGCCGCGCACTGCAAGTGACGTAATAGCATCACGTGCTTCGCTGAGGACCTGGATTGGCTTAGTGTTTGAGGGTGCCTTTAGGTCCCATAGGCGCACGGTGGTGTCGAAGCCGCCAGAGACCAGGACTGAGTCACCGGCGCCGGCAAAGGCTATAGCGTTGATGCGCGCGCTGTGGCTTTGAGGGCTGCCGCCTAGACGGCGCAGGGTGGTAGCGCTGGCCACATCCCAGACAAAAGCGAGACGGTCGCCACCGGATGAAGCAAAGCGCTCGTTGTCTGATGATACAGAGAGGCTGAGAACTTCGTAGCCGTGGGCGGAGTAGGTCTGGATAAGACGCCCTGTGGGAAGCGATGACGATGATGATGCCGATTTGGAGGTGATGGATGACGAGTACGAAGGGGCAGAGGCAGAGGGTTCCGGGTTGTACAGCCGGATGGAACGATCGGCAGAACCTGTGAGAATATATGTTCCAGGGTATGCCGAGTATGTCAAGGCGTGGACAGGACCTAGGTCGTTAGGAAGCGAAGTTTCAGTTTGGGTGGAGTGTACTAACCATTAGACCCGAGCAGGTGAGCCACAGGGCGGTCCGGAAACGTCATAGAAGGCAATGTGCTTCTTGTTGGGGACGGTTGTGTACGGGGAAATAGGGCTACGGTAATTGGTGCCGAAAGACTAGCTTGGGATAGATAGATAGATAGATAGATAGATAGATAGACAGACAGAGGAAACTATGTGACTGAAATGCCGAATATAGCAAAGTGCCGATGAAGATTGTGATGATTAGATGTAAAGATGTAAAGATGCATTCATTTCATTAATTGATGTGAAATAAGAATTAAAGGTAGACCCGCTTTTACATTGCGGCGATTTTAGGTGAACAAAAACTCCAAAGCCCACTAAGCAAAAGTAAGAACATGTACACGAAACAAATCACAGTTAAAACGCAAATTTAAGAGGGGGAAAAAATCAATAAAAACCCTGTGAAAGCAAGGCAAGCGCGACTGAACAATATTAAGCAAAATGTCCTCCGCTTTAGTCACGAATTATGTGACCAAGATAAAAATCAGTACAAAAACAATGCATGTGAAGGTTGTGAATTTTGAGCCCTTCAACAGGTGAGCAAGAAAAGAAACGAAAGCCTCCCAAACATAAAGAAAAAGAAAAGAGTAGTAAGAAAAAATACAGAGGACCAAACAACGCCCAAAACATGCTGGAAAAAAAAAGGAAAGAAAATAAGGAAAAACACAAAAGGAAAGAAAAAAAAATGATAAAAACAAGACCGTGAACGTCATGTGCAAGGAGACAACACAAGAAGAAAGATGATGCTAAAGGCAAGACAAGACCCTGTGGCTAATAAGCCAAGAGACACGCGGCAAACAGAGCAGCAGATAAGAATCTGGGCGTTTGTGAGAAGAGAAAAACCAGTCGGATACGGTCTAGTGTGAAGGATTATGGTGTGTTGGTGTGTGTGTGTATGTGTGGTGTGTGTGTGTTTGTTTAGGGCGCCGGGAAGTATGGTCTGTCGCGACCTTCCCAGGCCGGAACAGGCGGCGTCTGCTGCATTCTAGGCAGTCGGCCAGCCTGCCACGAGTCCTGGCGGGTAGGTACAGGAAGAGGCGCCTGCGACGGATGCGGCAGGTGGCTCAAGCTGTGGCTCAAGCTGTGGCCATGGCCATGGCCGGTACTGGGGTAGGGAGCAGGAGCATAGCCGTGATATCCCGTACGCGGGCGCTTGTTAGGCGACAGCGGCTCGTCCTCGTCACTGCGGCGGCGACGCGGAGACTGCATGGGATGCTCGTTCGACGGACGGCTGTACGAGACAGGCTCGATAGGGGCCTGCTGAGATGAGGCAGTGACGTTGTGGCCACCACGGGGACTATCAGCAAAGTAGTGTTAGTATGTCTTGGAATAAGTGGCAAAATAACGCATTCGTATAAGTCGGTACTTACGCATTCTTAAAGCGGCATGTCCGGCCAAACTTGCTGCACTGCACGCAGCGCGGAAAGTCGGGGTCGCACTTGATCTTCTTTTCACGGCAAGTGATGCAAGCAATGGCAAGACGCTTGCGCGGCTTACCAGCCTTGGTTACACCCCAGTGCGCATTCACAGCCTCGCCGTCAATGACCGACTTGCAGTGCGTGCCGTCGTCGTAAAAGTAGCACAGGCCCTCTCCGGGCACCTCAGCCTGGCGCAAAAATCTGGGCAGAAACTGCGAGCCAGTCCAGATCTTGGGGCCAAGCTCGTCATGCATGGGCGCTCCGGCCTGCGCAGCAGCAGCAGCCTCAGAAGAAGCCATGGTGTGAGCCGGCACACACTGTTCGGGGCGGGCGGACGGCGAGCCCAGAGGCATCGACGACACCGAAGCACTCGACAGCGAGTTGCGCGTGTCGGTGCTGTAGTGGCGCGGCGGCTGCGGCTGCGACTGTGACTGCGGCTCATGGCTGAGCGAGTACTCGGGACGACTGGCGGAGGAAGATGTCGACGACAGTGACGTGGTGCTGCACGTGTCGTAACGGGCAGGATCGTGACGGCGCGGCTCCGAGAGCGGCGAGATGTGTGACGACTGCGGGCGGCCGTAGTGAGAAAACGGCGACCGCTCGTTTATTGAGTCAATGGGGCTGCGAGGCTGGAAGTAGGCCGGCGGCGGCAGCGGGGCCGGCGACGGGGCAGCACTGGTAGAGTACGTGTGGAAAGAAGACTGGTAAGAGTCACGGGGCGACGTAGGGCCATAGAGAGGGCCGTCGCGCGCGGGGTGCTGCAGGCTGTTGATCAAGCTGGAGATGGACGGCAGCGAAGTGCGCGAGGCACGCGGCGGCGGAATCGAGGCCTCGGGAGAAGTGGGCGAGTGAGCCAATGTCATGGCGGGAGAGCCTGAGAGGTGCTTGGGCTCCGGGTGCCCGTGGGCATACGGGTACACAGGACTATCGGCGAGACCCATGGGAACGCGGGTCGTAGAAGACGCAGCGGCGTGGGCAGACAGCGGAGAGCGAGAGCGGTCGTACAGCGGCACGACCGAATGGCGAGAAGGAGGGGGCGAGTACGGTGATGATGAGCCCCGCGACTTGTCGCTCATGGAAGACGGACGCGAGTACGACGAAGAGCTGGGACTAACGAGGGCCGGTGGCGAGTCGGGAGGCGCAGAGTAGGACGAGTATGAGAATGAACCAGGCGGGCTGTGCGTGTGGTGATGCATTTGATCAAGAACGATGAGTTCTTGGGCGAAAGGTTATAATGTGTGTGAAGAGCAAGTCAAGAACGCCGATCTAAGTTGTGATGGCGATGTAGTATGCAGTCTAGACAAGAAGCTGAGGCAGGACGGCAGAGCTTCGTGATAGTTGTTGATATAGAGATGGAAAGAAAGAAAGAAAAAAAAAACAAACAAGAAATCCTTTTAGAGCAAAGGCAGCAGACGAATCAACCAAGATATAATAAATAATAGTACATAAAGAAGAAAGAATACGAAGAAATGGTGATGCTCAACGCTCGAGATAGGCGGGAGACGCTCTTGGTTTATATGAATCCAAACACGCAATGTCAAGAATCAATCTTAATAATTTATCGGGTGAGTTACTTGTAAAGCTATGCTCTGCCATGTGCCACTGGCTGGCCTAGTTTTTACATCCACTGACTGACTGCCAATACCTAGCGCCCTAAGGCCATGTAAGATGGAAGGGGTGTAGCCTGCGAATAGTAGTCAACTTACAAGGGCAGGCACAATATGGGGGGGGGTGATTTTAGTGGATTTTACTTATAGGCTAAGCGACCTCTGGCAGGGCTCGATTAATCCTTGTTTTAGCGTTTTCTCTTTTATTTTTTGGTCTCTTTTTCTTCTCTTTTTCTTTTCTTTTTTAGTTTTCTTTTTTTGCAAGATAAAATCAGACAAGATAAACGTATCATCCAGCATGGAGATTTTATTGATTTTATAGAAGAACGATTTAGCCTCATTTCACGAACTTGAAAGCGGCCAAAAGCCGGGACTGCAGAAAACTTACTTGGTAATGGTGTGCTTGTTCGCTACTGTCTGCCGGCTTGCTCTTTTTTTCTTTTTTTTTTTTCTTCCTAACTGCTAGTACTACTAGTAGTATTTAGCAACTTATATAAGAAGAACTTGCCTTTCTTACAGTGACGTATGAGGCCATTAAACGGCGGCCAGAGAACAAGACAAGACCCTACAGCCAGCAACTACAAAGTACTACTACCACTACAGCAGCTTAACAGTAAAAGCAGCCCGCTGGAGGCTAGAAGACAAGACGAGAAGACAGTGAAAAATGAGGAAAGAAAAGAGACGACAAGCTCCGCAAGTAGGTGTGTCTTTACTCTACTATAAGTCTACACCACTGGTCTAACCCAGGACGGAACTCGGCGGGCATTTGGGGGGGTGTGGGGTGAGAGATTAAATAACAAAACAGTGGCCAAGTCAGAAACGAGAACTCACGAATCATCTTTGTTGGTATAACGACGAGAACGCGAGCTGACGAGAAGAGAATAGAGACAAGAGATGTCAATTCTCATTCACCTTGGCTCCCCACGTACTCACACAAATCGTCAATTTCTGGACAATATATTAGGTCCAGAAGAGAGAGAGAGAGAGAGAGAGAGAGAGAGAGAAGTAAAGAGATTCAGGGACAAAATACAAAAACAAGCAGTGCGATTTCTTGTTGCCGAGTGAAGCTATCCGCCAGTGGCTCTCTCTCCAAGCTAAGACCCCTACGCACATATTGTGCTTTCCCGTGCCTCAGTCTTAATGATGTGTCAGAGTGGCTCAGAAGGGCAAAACTTGAAGAAAAAAAAAAGAAAAAAAATATGAAAAAGAGAAGAAAAAAGAAGAAAAAAAAAGAGAAAAAAAAAAAGAAGAAGAAAAAAGAAGAAAAAAAGAGAAGAAAAAAAAAAAAAAGATAATACGCAGAGCATCCATGCCACTTGCTCGGGTGTTGTTTTTGTTCCTTTTTTCCTACATTCCTCGCGCTCACGCTAGCGACTTTGTTGCCCCGGTTGTATGGCCGCTCTTTCGATAAATTGTCAGAGTTGTATGAGAGGCGCGGCGAAAAATTGCTGAACCAAGAGGGCATCTTCATCTACCATGCATAATGCCCGTTTGCTTTCATATTGTTGTTTTTCTGTCAACTGTTTGCGCTTGTTCCTCCGGGCAAAGGGAAAGAAGCCGCCAGAAAAGAAATATATATAAGCCAAAAAGAGAGAAGAAATCCTGGAATCTTGTCCAATCATAGCTGCGAAGCTTCCTCGATAGATCGCGGGAAAGAAAGGACGTCTTTTATGCCTTGAAATTAGTTTCTTACGGGCGGTAAAGTACGCTAATACTACTATTACAACTACTACAACTAGACTAGTTGTTTAGCAGTACTACCAATATGATAACACATTACTTGTACTAAAGGAAAAGGAAGAAAGCCCAAGATGTCCAGACAAATTCGGGCACAAGATAGCGAGGAAGGATGACCACGAAAGAAGTTCAAGCAAATAACGAAAAGAAAAGAAAAAAATACATAGTACTAGTAGAGCCGGTATTCGCCGTCCTTGAGTGACTGTCAACAGTATGTGATGTCGGGAAAACTCAAAAGCACAACGAAAAAAAGAAACGGTAAATCTACAACTGAACACACTCTGGAATGGAACACGGTTTCGCCATCCATGCCAGTCACAATTTTATGTTTTGTTGTGCTGTTGATTTTCTTTCTTTTTCCCTAGCTCGCCCTTTCGACGCTTGCCGCGAAGCTCGTTAGTTTGTTCTTTTGGTGTTCTTCTTTGCTTCTTTTCCCGGTCTATTCTCTCTCCCTTTTCATAAGCCTCGTTTTTTTTCAAACTTGCTTTGCTTTCCTTTTTACTGTCTTCATTCCTTTGTTTTCCTGCAATTTTCATCACAGTTACTGTCACGACAACTAATCTCTGCCATACTTTCCGTAGTCTCCCTTGCTTTCTCGTTGGGTTTGTGCTCTTTTTTTCCCCCGACTTTGCTTTTTGCTGGTTCTCGTTCCTGAACAATATCCCCCCC